>BQNB010029993.1:0-52577 GCA_026074375.1 Tanacetum coccineum
GCAACAGTGTTAGAGCATCACCACAAAAAGTTGTTGAAGAACAGGTACTTTTCCTAGAAACATCTGTAGAACACTTGCAAGATTTCGTTAATAGTAATTTAAACATTTTGGTTTACGGATTGTAGGTTTGCAACCATGCGAGCGTGGCACATGATAAATCTCCTAGGATCAATGCTCCACAAACAGAAATGGACATATCCATGGCACATGACAAGTCCCCTAGGTTTGATGTTTCACAAATAGAAATGGACATATCTTCGTCTGTAGATGATGACAGCATTGCTGAAAAGGCTGAGGCATGTTCAAAGGAACTTGAAGATGTAAGTATGCATTATTTTTAGGTTAATCATCTTTGAAATTCATATTTTGAATTACATGTCATGAGCGTTGAAGTTAATGAGATACATTTTCTTAAATACAGATCTGTAACATGCTGAAAGAGAAACACGAGGAGGCAAAGGATTTACTTGTCAGAGCTATCGTCAACAACAATAATGTCGTGATGCTCAACCATCCAGTCTTTCAAGATAAAATATCCTTTTTTAATGTATTTTACTGCCAATTCATCTTATTTGTATTGATCTGTAAGTTTTCTGAATGTTTGGAACTAGGGAGGGTATTGGATTATAAATGTTTAAATCCTTAATATATTTGATACATCCGAATGGTTCAGAAATTCGCTGAGTTGCTGATATTGAAGTAGTTTCCAACCCCAATTTTCTAGCTAGAACCAAAACATGTCATATAAGGTACTTTCTTCAAGCCATCCACTCTGCATAGTACAAAATAAGATGCAAAAAGGTTGTTCTGCTGTTTTTGTTACTTCTAAAGTCTAGTGTTTATACAGCAGATTGCCTGCTTGCTTTTGGTAGAAGATATGTTACACTATGAAGATTTCAGCTACACGTACTGGCGTTTGGTAGAAGATATTTCACAGGGTGAAGATTTCAGCTACTCGTACTGGCGTTTGGTAGAAGATATATCACACAGTGAAGATTTCAGGTACATGTACTCACATTCATATCCTGTAAAGGAAATTTAACTACACAATTATCATAAATGTTGACAAAAGCATATTGTGGTAGATGACTTGTCATTCATTAAACTTCTGTTAAAATACCTAAAGATTGATTTTCCATGAATGTATATGACTTTAGCCTTTTTGTTCCTGCCTTGTTTTTTCCTTTTTAGTATAATATTGCAAAGTAAATTTAGAGAGAACACATCAAAAGTATGTTATAAGTTTTTTTAAAACTTTTTAACTTAGGAAACATAAATGCCATAGCTTTTCAAACTATCAACCTTACTGATATAGGATGTAGAAATAATTGCGCCTTGTAACCACTCTACTGTTGGTCCTAAGTCCTAACCGCCCCTTATTTTGGAATTTTAGTACTTCTAATCAGTCTAGAACATGCTTCACCCGGAGATAGGGTCTCTCTAGTTAAGTGGTCAAAGATTCTGTTTGGGTGGCCCCTCTAAATATCTGGAGTAAATGTAGCAGTTCTAGCCATTTTAAAGCAAACGGAGCAATTCAGACTGTATTTTCAACTGTAACGGATCAAAGACAATAGAAAACTTATTTTTTTTGAGATAATAGAAAACTTAACTTATAGAAAGAAATTGTGTCAAATGGGATAAACAATCTCTAAATTGTTTTTTATACAAAATTTGATTTATTGTTCGAGTAAATATAGTCTGTTATCATACCAGTACATTAGTTATCTACAACATTCACACAAAACATTGGTGGCAGTTCTAACCCAACCCGTTCTGACATTTGCTATAGTGACCTGATTTGGCATGTTATCCAACTCTGGCTAATTCCATAAACTTAAAAGTAAATAAAATTGCAATGATGCACAACTTAAATAAGAATATTGAATATTTGATACAACACGGAAATCATTTTCAGCCAACTGTTCACGAATACATTATTTATTTAAGGGACTAAGATTCCACCCTCGAATAGCCAGCCAACATTGTATACATTGTTGATGCCTTGGTTGCAAATGATTCAGTCTCTTATTTGTAGGATGATAATGTTAAAAACAATGAAAAAGGGTCTTATGCATACTCCATGTTACCAAACTTCTCCATCTCCCCGCGGAAAGCAACAACCGCATTTGCACGAAGATACAGTAGCACCTTGAATCCGTCTTTTGTCCCCTGGCTTGCCTCCGAATAGGGCAAAAAGAAACATGGCTCAACACTCCCAAGAAGGTTCCTCGAAAGAGGTATAACCGTGACTGGACCTCCCCAACCAAAGTCAACCGTTGAATGGCCCAAGTGCCTCCAGTCAGTAAATGCACTAACCCATTTTCCAGCATTGATCCCCTTTTCATAATTTAGCTCTTGAAAATCGATAAATGAGTGAACATACTCGTCGCTCACATTTTTCTTACTCTTTTTGATCAATTCGGCAGTTTCCCAAATGGGTCTATCGATCAGATCTCCGGCTGTGATCTGTACGTACATTGGAACACACCCGTTGCCCCAGTAGCCAGCCGGTAGTGGGGGCTTCACTAGTCTCCTTATGTTGATTGCATATGCATATTTCACCTTCTCGTCTCTTGGAATATTTGAGGCTTTCACTCTGTTTTTGTGAACGTAAAATTAGTACTTTCAGATACAAAAATAACATAAGTACTTCTATTACACCAACACTGCAATGTATTTTAGCGGTAATTATGTAAATGGAACAATCAGAACCACGCACTCGGTGTTAGCCGTAGACGATAGTGTTTTTCTTATGTAAAATGATCCTAAAAATCTTATCACAAATGCTTTTTAATTGGATTTAGGGGTATATTCAAAAACTTGTTTTACAAAACCTTGTTTGCCAACACTACTTTTTGATTATCTATGTTTTACAAACGCGATAATCAAATAATCTACTCCAGAAAGTTTACCTTGCTTGCCATAGAGCAGCACCTAAAGCTTCAAAGGTGGTGAAGTTTGAACCGGACTTTTCATGTAGAAAAGCCTTGAACTGATCCAACCAGTCATCTTTGACATGATAATACTCCCTAACCACCTTTTCACTCAACTCCGAAACAAAGTCCTTGTCCAAACACAAAAACTCATCAATAGGAAAGTCCGTTCTAGCCGGTTCTCTAGGCCCCAACAAACTCGACCTGTCCCAAACCGGATCAACGGTCACCCCACTCACCCCTCGAGCCACCTCAGCCATAGCATTGAAAAACAACGTCGCCCCAAGCCCATCACACAAAGCATGATGCACACACGCCCCTAGTGTATACCCTCCACAGCTAAACCTTGTCACTTGTAAGATCAACAGATTACTCACCCTTGTTTCCTCATCCGGGTTCGGAACTAATAATTCTATAAACTCCTCGTTCGCATCATCTAAGTAGTTGACCGAGCTCAGCGGAAAGTCAACGGTGGCTGGAATGACTTGAACTCCATCACCAACTCTGCAATGTAGCTCGAACCTTCCATCACTAGTTCGGCGATGTAGAGAACCTGTGTATGGGTAGTATTTGACTAAGGTGGTGGAAAGAGCAGCGGTGATCACATCGAATGGGTCGGTATTTTGTTGCTGGTTAGTTGCAGCATAGGCTCGAACGTAACGAAATGGGACGTTCATGTTGCGGTCCGTATCGAGGTGTGAGAGAGGGAGGATGTGGTCATCGGTGAAGGGTGGCTGAGAAGGGTGGATGGTGGTTGGTGGTGAGGTTTTTACGTCCATGGTCGTGGTTGTCATAATTAGTTGGTGGTGGTTTTGTGGTAGTTGGTAACGCACTAATGATATGTTCAATATAACTCCTTGAAATTAACTCATATGTTGACAAAGAACGTAGACTTTTAGGCAACCATTATTCCGCAACAATCTATACTTTATTATGTTAATCATGGTCCCACATGCAATGTTTATAAAACAAGCCCGAAAATAAATAATTTTATTCCCTTTTAATTTATGACCCCTCACAATCAAACAAAAACAAAAAATGTTCATTAAAAAGGTTTAAAAATCATTTAATTCGCAAACACTCCGTTTTAACCATTTATTTAATAATAGATAAAAACTAGGATAAAAATTTATAAAATTTATTTAACAAGGCAATAAAAACGGGATTCCGTCATCCTCGACTTTTCACAATCCCCAAACTAAGCTTAAAACGAAATCAAAGTTAAATATAAGATTAGATGCTAACACTACTCATAAATGCTAATTGTGTACGCATAACTACTTTTCGCTCCTTTATTCCTAGTTCCTCTAAGGAATTTTATTCGATAAATGTAAAACGAGATCACTTATTTAAATATATTAAGGCCTTATTATTATAAAGGTGCCCGGTTTAGACCATAATTAGTTTGAAATCATTTCCTAAAGAGACGATATGGTGAGAATAAAGTCTACATTAAGGTTTTAAATTCACATGATTTAGAGGTTATCCTTTTTATTTCATCTAAAACAACTCAACTACGAGTCTAGAGACGAAGGCTTTATTTAGATAACCCCTGAGTCGAAATTTGGCTTTATTATTATTATTATTATTGCAACATTATTATCCCCCGGTCTTTTAAACAACTGTCACATCGGTATGCGAGCCGACCATGGTCCAAGAGTCTTATTTCGACCAGGAGATCCTCGACCTTTTTGAAAACTGCCACATCGGTATGCGAGCCGACCATGGTCCAGTAAACTTTTATCAGTCTCGGATTTATTATTCTTACTATGGGCCTTCTTTTTGAAAACTGCCACATCGGTATCCTTTAAACAACTGCCACATCGGTATGCGAGCCGACCATGGTCCAGGAGTCTTATTTCGACTAGGAGATCCTCGACCTTTTTATCACATCGGGTATCGAGCCGACCAATTGCTCCATAAGTCTTATTTCGCTTCGGTTAATTACATAATAGCCAAATTTCACGTCCTATGGTCTTATTCACACTGAACATCGGTATGGGGCGAGCAGACTATGGTCAGTAGTCTATTCCCCACAACACTGACAAAACCTCGATGTGTACCTTACTTTCATCAGAAGGAATCTCTACGAAGGGATCTAAACTAAGAATCGCAAAAACCAAAGTAACTTTATTTATTTAACAATTATATAATATTTATTAAGCTGGTGGGAGCAAAAAGCCACAATTAACCTCTATGAGCTCTAAAGAGATCCAACTACTCCACGCTTAGCATCTAACTTATATAAAACTCTATCATTTTTCGTTCTTTGCAAAATTTTAAAGTTAAGCAAACGCTTAGTCTAAAAAGCTAAGGGAAAAGCTAGAGTGCAAAACTCGGTCAAGTCAAAAGCTACCTAGATCTACGGGCCTAATTATTCGCATATCTAATATTTTTTTTAATATATATAAAACAATAAAATTTTAAATTTTTGGTCAAAACGGGGTTGCACGAGAACACAGACTGGCACAGGTAAGATCATATTTCAGCAAAAATCCCCCCACACTTAAAATGGAACATTGGCCTAAATGTTCAAAAATGTCGTGTTTTACCCCCACACTTAGGAACGAAAAAGGCAAATGCAAAAAATTCCAAGTGTGAAAGGGGAAACAAATATATATATAAGATCAGGATTGAGGATTCCAAAATAAGCAGAAGATCAAAGACCGGATGATTGGAGGATTAAAAATAAGCATGGGTCTTCACGATCTTAAGGAATCCTGCAAAAATGGTACCACATACCAAAGAAAGAAGCACGCCCCCACACTTAGGCTATAAAATCACACATTTATTTATTAAGAAAATAGAAAGAGGAAAAGACACGGGTTGCCTCCCGAGACGCGCTTGTTTTTGTGCGAGTCTCTAGCTTGACTCTCCTAGAATTTCTTTGTCCTTAGGGTGAAAACTGACCGAAGATTTGGTCATCAATGAAATTTCACTTAAAATATGACATTTATCGATTAAGAAATTATTAATCCGAAGATGTGGAGATTTTCTCGTGGAAGAGAAAACTCCATCTATAATGAGAATTCAGGGATCGAAAACCTTGTCTTCATTTCCGGAGGGAAATGATAGAAAAGTTTCGATCTCAGAAGGATCAATCAAGAGAAGAGAATCACTGACGAATGAGAAAGTAGGAAAATCGTCCAGTGGAAAAAATTGAAATCTCTTAGATTGGACTCTTTTGATAATGAATATTATGAAAAAATTGAATAAATGAGACTAGAAGGTCAATCTCGGAAAATTCCTTAGAAAGAGAGGAGTCACAATCGGATAATAGAAGATAAGAATCATTAAGCTCATTAATTGTTAAACCCTTAGTTGATAAATCAAATATATTTTCCTCCAAAACTCTAGTAAACTCTCCTGGAACGATCTCAAGATCAAAGTAAAAATGGTCATACTCAGGTGGAGATATGATGTGAGCGAGTTCATTGACGAACTCCACATGATGAGAAACACTCCTATCGGCAGGAGGAAACGGATTAATCGAAAGATCAAAGATAAACAAATCATATTCAGGAAGAGAAAAATTAGAATGAGTAGTGGTACTGCCACTACTCTTCTCTTCCATATAATCAAAACAGAGTGATTCGTATTTTGGAAGAGAATGATTAGAATGAGAAGTGGTAGTGCGACTACTCTTATCTTCAAAGCAAAATACTTCATAATCAGGAAGAGAAAGATCAGAATGAGAAGTGGTACTGCCACTACTCTTCTCTTCGATATTAAAGCAAAATGTTTCATATTCAGGAAAAGAATCATCAATTTGAGAAAGAAGAGTGTCGGTCTCCTCCAAGAAAGAGTCATTATTCCTGAAGGGAATAGGAAATGAGGAGAGAGACTCGACCACAAGATCAGAAGAGGGAGTGGGATTGCCACTTAAATAATTATTTTCAATAGGAAATTTATCGCACAAAGAATTAACAATATCAATTCTATAAACGAAATGGTCGGCACGTCCCGTAAGATTCTCCAAAGTATGAAATTTCTCTTCTTAAAGCTGAGATGGATATGGAATCAATGGATGATGAGGATTAGGCTCGAGGTTTTCCTTTGGTTTTGGTACGGACAATGGTGGAGTTTCCGGAGATGGGACAAGTGGTGTGCTTTGAGAGCTAGGAATTTCCATCACTTCTATTATGGTCTTTGGTTCTTGTTCCTTTTCTTGATAAACAATAAAATCAGAATGAGGAATAAAAGATCCATCCAATGTCAAACCACTCATAGTAATAACCGCTTTACGTTCTTCTTGTAGGTATGTTTCGGTGTCGCTCGGTAGCACATCTAATGGCCTCTCTTGCAAAGTTTCTTTCATTTGACCCGTTTGATTTTGCATTAACTGAATCGAGGCTTTTTGATTTTGGTCATAAGTTTCTCGTATGCTAACAAAATGATACTCGAGAGATTCAACTTGTTAGGTAAGAGCGGTAATGGCATCAATTTGAATTGAGGTACCACCACTACTCGATACTTGAGGTTTATTTCTACAAGTTTGAACCTTGGCTTTATTCTCAATAATGGTTAAGGATTCTTGAGTATTTTTAGACATCAGATTTCCACCTACTGCGGTATTTAGAGAATCTTGATCAGATTGAATCAACCCGTTATAGAAAAAATCTATTTGATAAAGGGGTGAAAATCCGTAATGAGGACATTTCCTTAATAAATCTTTGAATCTTTCCCAAGCTTCTGTAAAAGTCTCACTGAAAACTTGGTGAAAGTTCGTGATTTCTTTTCTGATCTGTCTTGTTTTAGAATGAGGATAAAATCGATTCAAGAACTTTGATACAAAATCATCCCAAGTTGTAATGGAATAAGGAGGTTCATTCTCAAGCCATGTCTCGGCTGCTCCTTTAAGAGAAAACGGGAATAAGATCAACTTTACCACATCATGTGGCACTTGGTTTATCTTGAAAGTTTGGCTTATTTGGTAAAATCTTATGATGTGTGAATGAGGATCATCATTTTCAAGACCAAAGAAAGAATTGTTACTTATGAAATCAAGTAACTCGGGCTTTAATTCAAATTGATCTGCTAGAACGGCTGGAACAACGATAGCATCTTCAATACCTAAGATAGGAATTTGGACGTCTTCAACGTTCTTGTCCTCTCCGTGTATATGATCAAGAAAAAGATTCTCGGACTCGGATTCTTCTACTAGACGAAATTGTAAACTTTTCACGGGATTGGGAAGATGCAAACTGATTTGGTTTGAAGAAGATTGCGTGCTCATGCACCAGAAGTAAAACAGAGAAATTTAGTATTTCAAAATTTTTAGTATTTCTTTGTGAATCTTTATTATTATAATTTTTATTTTTATTTTTAATATATATAAAAGAAAATTAAAAATAAAATAGAAATGGAAAATATTTTTTGGATTTTTATATAGAAAATAGAGTAAATATAATGAGAAGAATAAGAAGGATTTCTAGCCACACATTTTAAATAGGAGAGATAATTTTAATAGGAGATGCATCCATTTTTGTAGGTGCATCTTAAATGTGTGGTTGTGGTTTCTTCTTATCATTCTCATTTTAAGTTTTCATCTTATTGAATCATAACTATAATATATATATAAAGATATAAATAATAAAATAGAAATTGGATTTTTTTTATATAGAATAATAGAAAAAAAATAAACTAAAAATATTTTTGTTATTTTTAAATTGTTGATATAAAAGAAAATAAAAATAGGAATAGAAATATTTTTTGATTTTTATTTTTATAAGTACGAAATTAAAACTTTCAAAAGAGAAGGATCTTCAAGGATTCATTCGAACACAACGTTAGGAAAATCTTACACCTTCCCGCAACGGCGCAAAAACTAATTCGTCGTAAACGACTAGTCGAGTAATAGTATAGTATAGTAATTCCCGTAGGATGTGAAAATTGCTTGAGGACAAACAATGATCAATCTTCCAGAGTCGAAGTCCCAACGAGATTTGAATTAAAAACCACGTTTATGTTTTTGAAGTAAAAATGCTTTTATAATAAATAAAATTGTGTTTTATAATCAAATCCTTTCTAGCTTACTAAATTCTTAAGCTCCACGCCTCATGAGTTGACCGGTACCAAAAAGCAAAAATTAAACACAAAAATGTTTAAAAATTATAAAAGTTTATTTAAATTTACAAATTTGCACGTCTAGATTCTGCTATCTCTACTCCACGAGCCCAACTAAATCCCAAGACAAATCAAACATGGATCCAATCTCGAATTCAAATGAGGTCCTAGTCACAGATCGTGGCCCAATAATGCTTAATCAAACCAAACGCAGCCCAATATCAAACGAGGCCTAAATTTAATTTCTACAAACTATATCACGCTCAATTGATCAAATGAGGCCCAATAGCAAAAGTGGAATAGAACCAGTGAATAGATTTTAAGATACAACAAATAAGCTCAAGAAATCTGAATAAGCAACACTGATAAGCATTTAGCAGCAAAACGATATCAAAAGTTCTAAGATAACGAGTAAGCTAAAACTAACAATAATAAGCCAAAACAAAATATTATCAATTGAGATTTATACTATTAAGCTATCCATTCGTTTGTTAAGCCGAAACTGATTTTAAACACACAAGAGATCACAAATCAACTTAATATGCACAAAAGTTCAATAAGCTACTAGAAAATAGCTTTTATTCTCGAAACTTAAAGAGGTTTATTAAGCTAGGACGAAATCTAAACATTAAATTGATAAAACGAGACTAGTGAACATTTATTTAAACCAATAAGCTAACGAAATCAGAAATTAGAAATCTAAAAGCACTTAGAACATATTAACTACTTATCTCACAAAACGAATAAGCCAATAAGCTCACGAACGGTTGATCCAAACAATATAAGCTCAAATGAATTCAAATAGCTATTTAGAAGCTTATTTAATCAGATAAGTTGAGCTTCTAAAAACATTAAAACAATATAAGCACGACAATAAGCTAGATCTGAGCTTATTTGAGCTTATTATATCAAAAAGTCCTTGAAAACTAATAAGATTGAATCAAATGAGCTTCAGAGAGCTTATAGGAGTCGATCTTTAAGCTTTTTAGGAGTTTTGAAACTAATAAGCTAAAGAAATAAGCTCGAGAAATCAGCTTATTTAATAAGCCAACACGCGAAGAGAATAAACGAACCAATAAGCCATAAAAATAAGCAAACTATTACTTCCAATAAGCTTAAACCATCTTTGATACAATATCTCAATAAGCTCTTGATTTAAACGGTTTAATAGCCTATAGAAAATGTAAAATAAGCTAAATCTAAACGAAAATAAGCTAAAAAGAAGAGAAAGTAAAACTAAAACTAAATTTCTTAATGTGTAAAAAGGTGAGGGGAGCATTCTTTTTATAACCAAGTGCAGGGGGTATTTTTATAAAATCTATCCAATCAATAGAGCATTATGAGCCAATCATTGGGTGTCCCTAGGATTGCAAATGTTTGCAGAGTCTGATCCACCGCTCAAATCGTGACACGTGGCCTTCTTGACTGCTTTCATTGTACGCATTTAATATACACCATCAGATTTCTTCTTTTGCAAGTGGGAAATGAATTTGAGTAGTATAATTTTGTTTCGCCACGTGGCCTTATGTTACTCGCCCCACCAATTCTAGTGGTAAGTCACGTGACAATGGCTGATTTAATTAAGCCTCACATAGGGTGACGTCACACCCTTCATCTCTATTTTATTTCTAAATGAGAAATCAGTTTATAACTGTAACACCCCCAAAATGCGATACGCAGCGGAATACAACGATTGGGGTGCTACTTCATAATACATGCACACAAGTCCCAATAAACGTTTAAAGATACGTTTATATATTTATTATAAAGATCAGAGTTACATAGGTCCCAAATACTAAAATAAAAATTATTTCTAAAAGTCACAACACGACTTTGTTTCTAAAACATTTATTTAGTTTATGACACTACTTCACCGAGGCACCGTCCTTGTTATCCGCGTTCCGTTCCATCCAAGCCATCAATAGCAATTAACCTGAGATACATGCTTAAAAACGTCAACAAAACGTTGAGTGAATTCATAGAGTTTACAAAGAATAGTTAGAACACATATTTTGGTTCAACAAAACGTATAACGTTGGCTCGTAAGTCAAGTTATAAAAATAGTGATTTCCAACTAAAGAGCCCGTATACCGAAACATAACACATTCATCCCGTAGGACGAAATTATGTCCGAGAAGTATGTCACTTCTCCTAATACTAACTACAAAATGTCCGTTTGACAGGGTGGTCCCAAAGGATTCAAACCCCGGACAAGGTTGTCAAACCCAATAGATCTATTAATGCATTAGCGTTCACCAACACATGGTAACTAACGGTCCCACAGCAAAAAGGGCATATACTCAGTAGTGAAGGAATCATATTCAAGTATCAAAACAGTTTGCGTTCAATTTCACAAAACAAGCAATATATCCCCCTCGCGAAGTTAAAAACATTGAAAACTTTAAAAGCGAGGCTATGAACTCACCTTGATCAAAAGCCAATGATTAAACAATAAAGTCTAGTACGAAAATCCACAAACGCGATCACGACCTATAATTAGAGTCGTTCGATTACTATATCGAAAAGTATAATCAACGATGCGTTCATCGTATCAACAAAATCATATGTAGTATATATATATATATATATATATATATATATTCCAATTCATACATGTGATGAGAAATCCACTTGCGCATTAGATCCTAAAACCCCACATTATTAGGTTACGATCATTCTCTTATTTTATATCGTACATCGCTTAACCGACCACTTTCTATTATAGGAAACTTTCTATTTTTGGAAAGTTACTATTTTTAGACTTTTCGTTTTTAGAGTCGACCAACGATCTTAAATAAATACATAACAGTATAAATAATTAAATCGTTATTACTTATTAGTCCCGATATCACATTCACAACGCGTTAAAGTTTATTAGAGTCTTCTTTTGACTTTCTGTTTACTTTATAAAAGATTATTTAATTTTCTAAGTCTGACCCGACTAAAACGACCCACTAGATCACCTTTTCACAACTCGGACATAAAAGAGATTTTATGCGAAACGATATTCCGGACAACTTTTTAGTTTTAGTCGAGACCCAAAACTCGACAGAAAATGACTAAAACGCCTCAGCAAGAATCTGCAAGAACTTTGACCTTGGGTTTTGGCCCGTTATATCATACTTTCGTGACTTTGACCAAAAAGAGTACTTAAGTAAAACATTATTCCGAACAACTTTCGTGTTTCGCCGGAAGGCCGAAACGGACTCGAAAGGGCTCAAATCATTTAATTACCAAATCTGTCAGATTTAATATATATTAAAAATAACCAATTTTTCTACTAAAGTGTATATTTCGACTTCGCTCCAGTTTCTTCGTTATTGGGAGTTGGAAGTCACATTTTATTTCAAAACGTCCGTAAAAATGTAATTTGTTATATTTTATAAACCAAAATCTGACTTTTCAAAATCTCGGACCCCGAATTACTAGTTCCGTTTTCTGGTCAAAATGACCCGTTACAAATTGCGCCAAAATCCGTTTTTGACCCAAAAACTCATCAAAGATACATCTAATATGACCTATACTTTCATATCGATCCCACTTTAATACCAATATCACAATATACTAAACGCCGCAAGTTTCAATTGATTTATCACATATATAAAAATCGAATCAATAAACAAAACAATCGAAATAAAGGTAAAAAGCATGCTCACAAGGCTATACGGGTAAGGTTGGAAAAATAAAATGCCGGGTTGTCCTTCTTGAGACTTAGCCGCGGCCTACCACAACCAAACCAAATCAAATAAAAACCCGAATCAACCCAAATAATAACCAATCAACAAAATCAATTCCTTGTGGTCTTTAGCTTGGTTCGAACCCACAACCAAGACCAAAACCCAAACCGAAAACTTCTTTGCTTTAATAAAACTCAACCTTAATTAAAACCTTGTTGCATGTGTATTTTTATTACATGGATGACCAATCTAGAGCTTCCAAACAGTTATTTTGATAGGTGGGAAAAAAATCAAAAACAACAAGAGTGGTGTGTTTGTTGTGCTTCGCCGAAACTCAAAAGAAAAGGGGAAGAGCAAACAATTCAACTTTTTCTTTTTTTTTCTTGATTTAAAACATCATTTGAGTGGTATTTAAATGTTTTAGCAAGATCAAACTAGGAAAATAAATGGTTTGTGTGGGTGATGGAGTTCGGCCGAACTACATGGAACAAGGAAAAAAGGAAGACTTTTGAATGATATTTACTTGTGTGTGTGATGACTTATGTTTTTATCCAATTTGAGAATCAAGTAAACATAATCATTTCATTATGGGAAAATTAAAAAGGATTAGTGTTTGGGTGAACCTAGGCTCGGCCCTAGTCCCCATGCATCATAATCATTATTTTTTAAAAATAACTTTTGTGTAAAATTTTAATTATACAAAGGGTAACTGTATAAGGTTTAACAAAACGCGACCCATAAATGTGAGCTTCGGCCAAAGACAAGGAACAACGACGCCGAGGTTAAAAATAATAATTTTAACGCGTCAAAACGAATAAAAACAAAGATGTTTCCGTAAACTTTACGGTGCCCAAACGAATAACGAACGCGTGATCAACGGTAACACACGAAACGTCAAAAATAAATATTATTAAATTTCCGCTCGCAATAAAATAAGAAAATAATCATTTACGACAAATAAAATTTTAAATGTCGACATTCGCTTACGAAAATTCATAAAATAATAATAATGACGTCGAACTTGCGATCGTCATACGCGTCGTGAAACTCGGGTTGTTACATTCCACCCACCTTAAAGGAGCGCCGTCCTCGGTGCTCGTCCTTTCCTACTTGCATTATCGTTCGTTCGCGGCATGACGGCTTCTCGTCATCACGCAGACTCCTACGTTCTTTCAAAATAAATATGCGATACAACACTCGCTCCGACTATTCCGGATGGAAAGTCAACAAAACAAGCGGTAAATTATACCCACGAAATCAAAACAAAACCATGATAGTTCTTATCAAAAGAGGTAAAAACAAGTCGCGAAAATATATTCGACAAAACCAAATCACGTCGTTCTAACTTTTATAGTCGCGTTCTTCATACGGAACAATATACTTCACGGAATATATCCGATTGAAGTAATTATTGCGTCGTTTTCCCAAGAAATTCTCTAAAATGGACGATCGATCCGAACTTAGTTGGGGATCATAAAAACTACAAAATCAAGCGCACCTTGTTTATTGAAACCAAGGCCGAACGTACGTCGTTAATAAAAATCAAAATATATGTCGCACTCAACTACGGAATTACACCAATATTCAAAACCGAGAATATACTTCATTGCCAAAAATCCAAAACATACGTTGCTTACTAAAACCAAGATAGACGTTAATAATCAAATTTGATATTTATTTTTATATCATTATCCAAATCAAAACACTCATTATTATTCAAAACTAAAATACACACCGATCGCGAAAAATAATCCGAAACATATTAGATCTCCTAATCATCTTACGACATCGCTACGCATGCCCACATAATCACATAAGTACCTATTGTACGCTCGCCATCTTTTACATGATGACTCGATGAATTGGCCTCATACAAAGGCATTCATCACGCCCGCTTTCAACCAAGCATTGGCGATTATTATCACATATCGGATTCGCTTTCCTTTGAAGCTTTTGGCATAATTATTCTTTCTAACACTTAGGTTTTATACCCCTACGGTCACATTTTCCTCATCGTACCGAGCTTGCCACAAAGTCAAGCCACCTCGACGATAATTCCAACATAAACACGGCTAATTCTGATTAGTCTACACTCACTCTCATGGGTACTTCAAGCCACAATCGTCAACAAGACTTTTGGCAATGACCACCTACCTAATTACGTCCTAAATTCTCACTTGGGCGATTACACCCATTCGCTTACATCCTAAACCGCATCACTGGCCACGTGAAAGTAACATGAACGCTCACTACCATTTAAAGCACATAGCACATATAACACATATCCCATATAATTCGGCGGCGACAATCCCGCTACAACACATAATGTCAAATGACAAATCAAAATCAATTATGAAAACAATGAGCATCATGGACTTATTGCTCGTTCGACAAAAATTCAAAAATTTCAACGTTTCCTCATGGCGACTAACATCGTTGGCTTGGTCCCATCTCACCGCGTAGCATCATTGATGAATCAAATCATCAAGTCGGAATACTTACACTCCTAATTTAATACCGCTCGACTTAAGACGTTGGCTATTTTGGTTGTTCTTCTGGTAATAGAAACGGACGTTACCATTTAGATAGAATCTCACTCAATTCGCCACTCTTTACGCCCTCGAGTCGTCACGTCCCGGAGTAAGGGCCACTACACTTAACCGTAGGTCAAGTATCGTATAGTGTCTCATTAAAATCCTTGACGTCATCCTGTATACTTACGACTATACTACCACTACACTCCATTTCGAGGAAAGAAGTCTTCTTCACGACCATCAGTTGATATATCTAAAGCATCATACACCCAATGTAGGAGAAGTCTTATCTATTTCTCACTTTCAACTTCGGGACTAACCATCTCAGCTTCCACCCACCTTAGGAATCTTTACATCTCTAAGAAGATTCATTCTCAGTGTCGGTATCAGGTTTACACCCTTGATAACTCAAATCTATTATTGCTTACTAGCACACCGACTATACTTGGTCTAGACACGTCTTCATAACAATCACCGCTCCTAGATACTACGAACTAAACATTACTCCCTTCTAGACACACTCGTTCCGAACAATACCGTAGGTATTTCCGCTTCGGAACGACTCGGTCATAATGACTCGCATGAGACTCTCTCCATGCAGTCGATAAGGATAGGGTTACTTGCATAAGAATCCGTAGTAGGGTAAAAATATTTTCTCCTTCCGGAAGCTTGACCCAAACATTTATCTCAATTACCAAGCGTTTTAAGGGTGACGATTTATTCGACATAGCGTGGTTCTTCCTAAATTATGCATAGTTGATCAGGTTATGCATAATTGAGGACCAAACGACATCATGTCCTTCTTCGTCAAAACGTTTCTTTTCCATACGCTACACGCGTAAATGATTTTCAAGAAAATTTTCAAAGTGTAAAAAAATAAGTTATTTCAAAAGAGAGGAAAGAAGATAGCATCATTCCATCTTCAATCCTTATTATTTATGAAAGAAAAATATATATACATATTTTATTTATTTATTTATTTTTTTGCAGAAGATTTGTTTGACACCATAGGGTCAGTTTATGAAATTTGAAAACACATTTTTCCATTGTTTACACAAACAATTTATACAACCTAGTCAATATGATTCGCGCAACGACATTTGTTCAACACACAAATTCGTTATTGCAATTCACAGTTTTAAAATCATCAAGTCGTAGCACATCATTAAATACAGTTTGGTCAATGGTCACAACAAGTTTCAAAAATGGTACCCACTCACGGACTATGCAAGCAAGTAACCCCCCCCCCCCCCCCCCCCCCCCCCCCCCCCCCTCATACACCTCAAGATCACCAACGGAAATCATTCAACACTCGAGGTCAAGTCAATCTAGTAACATGACCACTCAAAGGCAACAACATCCACAATCACACAAAATCATAACCAAAGATAACCATAATCTTTTCATAACCATAATAATAATAACATGGGTGATACACATACAACCAAAATTCCCCAAAAATTACAATCTTCGGTTCCAAGACCGATACATCCAATCCATGATGATTTCTAAGTTCCTAATACAAGAATCCTAACATATCCGAATGGCTGCGGAGTTTAACAAAACAAAATACACCCATCCGCATGACCCTCACTAACGGGCACGAGCAGTTTAGAGTGAGTATACAAATGGTCTTTTATTAAAACAACCAAAAACAAAAATAAAACAACCAATAGGACTAACTGAGGTCCCGGCTCCTGTCCAAATCAGCAAGACGACTATCCCATCCCCAAGAATAGCACTACATTCAACGTGCTCTCACCGCTGCTCATCTCAGAAACTATAGCGGGCAGCTGCTAAATCTGCACAATTCTCTCGGCTGCACAGCGCCTTAAATTCTGCACTTGCTGCTCAAACGAAATCACCTCATCTCGGCTGGGTCGCAGCTGCTGACCCTGCTCAACCCTGAGTACACAACCTGCTCGAGTCTACCCCATAGGCCTGAACCATCTGGGACGCCATAACCTGTACCTGTACCTGTCCCTCTACAGCAGAAACCCTAGGGCCAATCTCCCCAATAGTAATGCCATCCGCCACCTCGGCATCGCTCACCTGGATCACCTTCTTCACAAGTTGTCCATGTCCCATACTCCAGGTTACCCATGCGGGTACTCAAATCCTCAATCACTGAACGAGGTACAAAAAACCAGGTGTAGGGAGGGTAAAAGACTGTCCATCACAGCTGCCGAGGTAATGGACGCTCACTAACCTCGTAAGTGCTCGATGGGTACAACTGGCATCGGAGGTGGTGTGACGGGAGCCATCAACCACTCCTCGTTTACCTCCCAAACCTCCTCATCATCATCGAATCCCTTAGAATCATCGTCACTAAAATCACCATCCCCAAATAGCATACTAGTCCTCGCACCACATCAATCACGGGGCGAATCACCTGCTCCTCCATCTCAACTATCGGCTCAGCAACCTCATCGGCCCCCGGGCCAACCATTGGCTCGTCCACCTCAGCTCCCAGCTTTCCTAGTAATGGCACAACTGCCTTAATACATCTGTTGTTGTTGTTTGGGTTACCAACATACTCCTGGAGCGGTCCGTAGCGCGAGAGAATCATAACAGATGCGACTCTGGCTCGTTTCATAGAATGTCGAACACTCTCCGGTGACAAAGGTTCGCCCATGATACTACAAAGAAAAGAAATACTTATATTAGTAATCCACATACATATTTTTAATCTAGTAATATATACTCATCATTATAAGGACGATTCATTATATACAGCATTAATGCATAAAGAAAATAAACTTCGCGAGAAGCGAAATATATATAATAGATATACTTATATATATAGATATATATATATATATATATAATATATATATATATGACCATAATCATTACTTATACCAAGTGTATCCCACTTGTCACGCACATAATAATGCATCAAAGCATCACATAAGGCTTCTAAGGATCGGAACAACAACAATCGACGTGGAATATCAACAACGTGAAGGGCTCGTGACAATTTCCAAAATAGTTGTAGTCCAAGTTTTTGAAAAACGACATAGTTCTTACAACTCGTGCTCTAGTACCACTCTGTAACATCCCCAAAATACGATAACCATCGTAATTCAACACTTGGGTCCTACTTCATAATCCATGCACACAGTCCCAGTAAACGTTCAAATGATACGTTTATAAAACAAAATTTTATTTTATTTATATGAGTAAATCAGAGTTACAATGTCCCAAATTAACTTAAAAACTTCTTTTCAAAAAGCCATGACACGACTTCGTTTCTAAAGCATCATTTTGTTTAAATAAATAAAACATTTCACCAAGACATCATTCTTTGATAATCTGCTTTCCGTTCCATCCAAACCACAATAGCACCAACACCTGATATACAGGGCTAACACGTCAACAAAACGTTGAGTAAATCATAGAGTTTACAAACAACATTCATAACACAATATTTGTTCTACAAACACGTAGACTTGCTAGCTAGCAGCCACGCAAAAACATTTCCAGATCTTGCATGAGCCCGTGTACGGAACCTTAACACATTATCATTTTAGAGTAAATAAGTACTGTGTATATGCCACCACCACCCCTTTCCCAATACAAAATGTCCGTTATAGGTTGTTCACATTCGATTCAGACCCCGGAGCAGGTTGTCAAACCCAATAGATCTATTTAATGCATTCAGCGTTTACCTCCTCGGTAATTATGAGTACACCATCAAAACATAAAACTCATAGCATGGAATCATAATCACAAATCAAAACACATTGCAATTTAACTTTCAAAACAAGCATGTATCCCCCTCAGCGGGTTTAAAACATTTTGCAAAACAGTTCAAATAGCGAGCTATGAATCTCGACCTTGATCTATAAGCCAAGTTCAAAATAATCCGAAACTCCAAAGACGTCGCAACAACGAACGCAACAGCACTAAATTTATGTCGCCCGATTACTATCTATAAGTACGATCGAATATGCTACAAACAAACTATTAAAACGATATAGATATACATACACATGTGATGAGAAATCCACTTGCGCGTTCTAGATCCTAAACCCCGCATAATTGAGTTATGAGCATTCTTTTACTTAC
Source organism: Tanacetum coccineum (assembly GCA_026074375.1). NCBI lineage: Eukaryota > Viridiplantae > Streptophyta > Magnoliopsida > Asterales > Asteraceae > Tanacetum > Tanacetum coccineum. The sequence continues at coordinate 19,282 of BQNB010029993.1, forward strand.
ACGTTCGATACTTTATCAAAAACTTTCTACGTGATGCTCATGATATGGCTGGATGCATTCCTTGAAATGAATGTATCAGACGAGAATTTTGCAATGTATTTTATGCTCCTAGTCTTGAAGGTACGGGCATAGAATCCATGAGCTTCACGCTAAACGTAAAACAAAAATCAAAGTGTCAATAACTGCAATTTTGCACCAATTTTATAACCAACAAATGTTACTCTTCAAGGTGATCAATGATCTACATTAAATGACAATTATAGTTTCCACTAAGTTTAATATTTAACAGATCCATCGCCATTAGTAACTTACCTCCAAATCCTGGTTGTAAACAGAAACTTTAAGTTTTAATAACTTATAACCAAGACAGTTCATAACTTACAATATTGTCTCTGTTTCTTCTTCTTCAGATCCATAATAGAACCCGACTTGGTGTTTTAAAATTGCATATTAGTGTCATAACAGCATTAATTAGGCAATTGAAACTGCACAAAGTACAAACTCGGCGATATACCAACTTCTAGCTTTCTCTACACAGTAATCTTTTCAAGTTTATAGTAACATTCAGCGTACACATCTTAAGGTCGCTTAGTGAATACTTTACCAATCTAGTCAAGAGACAACTTAGACTTTTGCAAGAATAGTACCCATTTTAGTTGGAACACCATCACGAATATTTAAGAGAGATATGGCGATGGTGATGCTATGACTTCGGGCTAAAAACTCCAGTACATAGTTCTATATCTAATCAAGTAGTTCTTGACCTATATGTACATAATGTCATGACTGAAATATACTAACATGTTTGCAACAATGATGTGTATTTTTTGTTTATATTATGTGATGTATCAACATGTTTTGAATTGAATATGTGGTTATGCTTGTTTTATAAATGACATCTATGGTTTTGTGCTTTTAGCTATAACATGTCACTATGATTTGATTTTACGTATTTTGCTTCTGTTTCAGAAATGACGCATAGACATTGTATAAAAGTTTAAATAAAGAAGAGATTTCAAGTTTCAAAATGTAAACCTGTCCTAGTTCAAAGTCCTGAACAAAGGTGCCATTGCAGCAGAACTCCTTCTTGAGGTCCTTTAGAATTTTATTGTAGCTAAAATCCTTCTTTATTGTTCTAACACCAGAGTCCTCAGCAGTAGCTTTAGCAAACGGATCTGCCTAAAAAAATAAGAAAAGAAAAGGCAAGTCAAACACTAAGTTACAAGATTTAAGCTCTTCCTTTCTCTTATTAGTGAGCTGAGATTCGACAGGTACATAAGCTAACAGGAATAAAAATATACCGTCCCCCGATATCTACTCATGACAAAATGTTTTTTAAAAGTATAGGGAAATGTATTTCTTTGATAAAGAGAATGCAGAAAGTCTTTTACAACCATCAAAAGTAAAAAAATACAGCAATCAAACCAAAAGCCGCAAGATACTCACCGAAAGCGGAGGGGATCTGGAGCTCGTGTTTCTTATCATGCAACATTTTTTTGTCAATGTTCAGGACTTGCTTCTACACTTAAAAAAATACTGATGAATTACTGAAGCGCTGGATACAAGTTTGGAAAAGGTGGTTCGGGTAGTATCATTTTTAAATGTTTACAGATATTCAATAACAAAAACAAAGATGCATTTGGAGTATCAACTAGTTGGGAAAATCCATGATTTATATCTTTGCTATTTACTATGGAAGAAAATGACCAGAGACATCTTTAATTTTTTGAACACCTTCCCACTTTGTACAATACCCTGATTTCTTACTTTCTATTCCCCTAGATCACACATAAGGTTCTTAATCACCTCCTCCTCGCTATTGCAATTTTCAAAAACATCAAGAATGTGGGATGCATGCATATGAGAATGAATGTTAGCCTCTTTACTTGATGACTTACTCTTTCAGGTTAAAGAGTTGACAAGGATACCATCAATTGCCTTAAAGTCCTAGCGAATTCATAAGTGGATGTTGAGGATAAGAAGCTCATTAGGAAGTGGAATATTAGTCACATGCTGCAGAAAAAAAGTAAACGTAGATAAATATCGGTTTAAAAAAATTAAAACTACATGATTAGTTGAACTTACAATGAATGTGTCATTTAATGGCGCAAAGATGTGTGTAACACCAAACACAAGCTCTCCCTCACGGGTAGCAAGGTCCAAGAGTCACATCTTCTCTATGCTCCCTAGTATTTCTCTTCGATTATCAGAATCACAAAAAAACATAGATAATTAGTACTCATTCAAACTCAGTATCATTTTAGGTTTAGTTAACCATTGGTATAAGAACACCTATATTGGAATTTTTCATGGTTGCGTTCCCTCCAAGAAGGATGCGTAAACTTCAAGTGCACGACCTGGTTGGTAACTTGGGACGGTGTGTCCGAGCTCCTTCCTAAGTAGTCATGAATGTTAGGTATTGGTAATCACCACATATCCACCACCGAAAAACAAAATGGATTTCCCATAATTAGCTGTATTGTTACAATTTTTGAGCATAAGATTAAAAGAATAGATTTATACCTCAGCCTTCGGACATCCATGGATACCATGGCGTCTTTACTAATGTTTTAAATTTGTTTATTGAAAGTTTTGTTGACGTGACTGAACATTTCGCATTTGTATCTCCACTGCATATAATTATTAGTTGTAGTTTGAAGTACTGTTAAATGGTTTAGTATCGAAAAGCACATGCATAAGTGATTCGTCTTTTAAGTATAGATATTAGTATAAGCAAATCGAAAAATCACTCTTGTGAAAGATTAATAAGCTAAATTACAATAAAATATATTTTACAAAAAGTATTGATAAAAATTACCCTTAGGAAAGGAAAAGTCAAATCGTTCGCAACCTTTTCCCAACAAAGCGTGAATATTGTAAATCTTGTTTTCGGTTCGGATTACGTGCTTGAATATTGATATTTTGGATTTTGATTCTATAACTAATAATGCAAAGGAAAAGCATGATAAAGGCAAGCTAATCTAGAATTAAAGGCCAATTTAAAAATCTAACGACATTTAAACACAATTAAAAACTAATTAATAACTAAAATTTACTAACTAATTAACTAAAAATGACAAATTAAAACTCTAAAAACTCAAAATGCAAATTTCTTAAACTAAAATGTATTAAACTAATTTTTAAAAAACAAAAATTATTTTTTTGAATTTTTAAACTAATTAAAACTATATTTAAAACTAAATAAGACTAAAAATTAAACTAAAAAAAAACTAAACATTAATCCTTAAATTTTGAGAAAATTTATAAAAATAATAGATACTAACTCTGTGGTTTACAAAGAAAAACAATTCAAAATGCTTGTACCAATAAGCTGTGAAAATTCAAATAAGCAAAATAAGCTAAAACTAAACATATATAAGATATAAATGAAACAAGAGTTAAACAGAAAAAGACCCAAGAGCAGTTTGTGGGGGAGGGGGGGGGGGGGGGGGGGTGGTAAGCTGTGTTTGTGGAAGAGGGGAAGTCACAGTTCGAGTCCTGACTGTCCCTTTTTGTAAAACATTTTATTAATTTTCTTTTGAAAGACACTAAAAATAACTAAACTAAAAACTTTAATAAAGGAACTATTTACCAGTACTTATTTATAACTAAAAAAGACAATTACAAATGAAAGTTGGCTTTTTTTTAAGACTTTTTGCTTTTAGCTAAACTATTTGGACATAATAAGCTCTAAGTGGACCAATAAGCTAAAAGAAGACCAATAAGCTAGAACAGATGATATAGCAATTCTATACACGTAAAATATAAAATATATAATATGATGGGAAATTACCAAATTACCCTTGAGGACCAAGGAAAAAAAAAAATCTACACAAATATAATATAGTATAATACTATATTAACCGGAAGTAAATTATTTCCCGGGCCGTATCCCACAACGATTTATGAATTGAAACACGTCTTGTTTGCAATGATTTGAATGAAATGAAGATTGATTTGATTATCTATTACTTACAATTAAAAATAACAACTAAAATAAACAAACAAAAACAATTAATGCACTAAAACTATTAACGGGGACAAATAAAACGCGACAAATAAGCAACTATACTAAATTTAACTCTTAAAAATTCAAATAAAATTTCAAAACCAAAATTAAGGCAAAATAAAATTTTATGAAAAAGAAAATTATTATTATTATTATTATTTGTATTTATTATGAATTAAAAACTAATTTAACCTAATTAAATTCTAGAAAATAGCAGATTAATTCCTAAAAATTCTAAAAAATGATTTTAAAACTTAGAGAAGTCTAAAATACTGTAAAAACTCAGAAAACTATTTTTACTATTTTTTATAATAAAATCCTAATTTTTAAAATTAAATTTAAAAGCTTAAAAATGAAAATAAAAATCTAAAAAAAGTAAAAATGATTTTTCTGGATGTAAAACTAAAAGTAATTAATCTAATACTAAAAATTATTTTTTGTATTTTTTAAAATATATTTTGTATTTTTTAATGTGATTACGAACTTTAAAATCAAGAAAAATGATTAAAAAATAAAATAAAAAAGTAGAAAAATACCAAAAATAGGGAAAATCCAAAAGCAAGAAGGAACAAGGGAAATTAAGAGGAAACCCCAGCTTAACAAAAAACTTCTAAATTAAGTCAAATAAGCTACGGCTTATAAAATGGCTTAAGGCCCAAAAAAGCTTATTAAATTAAATGAAAGAAAAGACAACGATGAGGCTAAATGTAGCATGGTGTAAGGTGTGAGTGTATGTGCAAGAGGTAACAGGTTTCAAGTCCCATTATTTTTGAAACTCAAAGAACAAAAGTGAAGAAAAACACTTTTTTAAGCAATTTTAATAAAGAAACACTATAAGCTCAAAAACACACAAAATACTCTCAAACAGCTTTGAGGAAGTAGCCTGCCTCAGAAAGTAAAGGCCTTTTGATAGCCAAAAAGCTAGATTCACTAAATGGACACTCAAACCTGCAAATAAGCATTTTTTTTTTTCAAAACCAAAATACTGGTTTTAGAAAGCTTGTGATGTTCTAGCAACTAATTAGAATAAGCTAACTTAACAGAATACACTTTAAAACAAACTAAATGTAAAGATCTAAATAGCACAATCAGGAATTTAACTTTAAAACTCAAAAAACGAATTAAGATTGAAAATGCACTATAAAAAGCTACTTCTGAACTAGACTTTGAAAACATTATCTACCCTACTATTAAGCTAACAAAGTAATTCATAAAAACAAATCATAATAAGCAAAAAACCTACAAATTAGAAGCGAAGAACCTACTACACGTTTTGGTTTTTTAAAATTTTTAGTGAACTTTGAAATGCTAAATTAACCTATATATAAGCTAGAAATTGAAAATCAAGAATTAATTTATCTAAACCTATATTAAACTAGTAACCTGCGAGAATTTTACCTAACAAAACTACTTATGCTGAGCTTAATAGTGATCAAAGAAAGTTAGGCATTCGGAACTGCAATACCTATACTTGATGACACTTTGACAAATTGGGTAAAACCCAAATACAATTGCCTTTAATGGTCAAACATGCATTTGACACACCCAATGAGTGTAAAATGAACACTACAAATATCACAACTTAAGCAAACAATATCCAAGCTTAAGATAAAAAACTTGGATCTATCACGCTTAAATAGCTTAAAAGGAAAAGTCTCCCCTGATGCAAAACTAAATAAAATCAACCTTAACTCACTAAATTATGAAATCTAATCTATGAAAACACTTTTACTACTGATTTAAAGTGATTAAAAACTAGTTCACAAACTTGTAATCTACCATTTTTGACTTTTGAAGGTTCAAAACTCAAACACATTCCAAACACTTCTTTAAACAATGCAAACTCAATTAGTTATGAAAATGAACCTTAATAATAGAAACTTGAAAACCAAGATTATAATAAGCTAAATTTATCATAATTAAGCAAATTTAAATTGACTAATAAGCAAAATCTATAAGCTAAAGCTAAACTAGTATTTTTGGATTTTTTTTAAGAATTTTAATTGAATTTATCAAACAACTTGACCTATGAAAACTTTGTTTAATCTACTCTAACCTACAATTCCTACATAATTAATCAACCTAGAAAGATTAAATCCGATAATAACACCAAAAGGACACTAACAGTACTAACTTAGGGTTAGTACACGTTAGTTCCAAACACACCTTAAACATCTCCAAATTCCCATTTTAGTCTAGCAATATAAGGATTCTAATGAAACAACCTCAAAGACCAAATGATAACCAGCTTATAACAGACTTAATAAACTTATTTTAACTATTAATTAAGCTAGAAACCAAGATCTAAAGACTATGCTAATATATTTTTTTGGTTTTTATTGATTTATAAGACAAAATGAGTAAAACTATGGTCTAACCTACTTAAGCTGAAAACACATAGCAAAACATAATCAAAAAGAACAATATCAAAGATATAAGCTCAAATAAGCTAACACTTAAGCAAAATAAGCAGTTTTAGACTAGTAATTTAAGGATAAAAAGATTTAAATGAAAACTTACAGCCAGACCTTACTAAACAAGGTAGTTATGCTCAGAGCCTTTGTCTACAAGCTAGCTTGTCTAAAAGACAAGCTAGTATAAGTCCTAATAAGCTCATCCCATTTTAGCTTATCAACAAAGCATATCCATTAAGCAAAGGTTCTTAACTGATTTTAAAGTTTAAATAGATTAGATGATTAATTCAGCTAAAATCTAAGCTGAAGACTTAGATGAGCTTGTGAGAAGCTTTGTCCCAACAATAACAGCTTATTAAACCATATTGAAGAAAAATGAGCTATATGAAAGAGTTAAGACTTAAGAATAACCTTTGTATTATATCGAAAACAACTGATTACAGACTTGAATTAAAACATTACATTAAAAGTACTAAGCAAAAAATATTTTTGAAAGAAAAATTACATAAGCAAAATAACTGAAATTACAAACACTAACAATATCCGTTTGAGTTGTAAGATGAGGTTTATTTATAGCCATCTGCTTGAAGCTTCCAAGGTCCATAAGTTATTACAAACGCTCCTCTCAAATCCCAGCCCTTCATTCCTGTCAATCAATTAAAGACGCTATCTTGGCCGTTAGATCACATCATAGTATCACAACTAAAAACACGGATTGCCAGCAGTGGCAATCCCGTGATTGTGACAGGATTGAGCTTCTTTTGTGTAGCCCGATGTAAAAAATCCATTTCTTTTGTGCTTTCTTCACTTTGCCCGTTGACACATCAAGTGTGTTTTTGGGACCAATAGAACATTTTGAAGACGTTTTACCCTGCCAACTGTGTACTTTCACCTTGAATTACCCAATCGTGTGGCCAATTGTATGTTGCCCTATGTTTTTTTACCTCGGGTTAAAGGTTGAGATGAATGAACAGTAACCAACTTTCATTCCGCTTTTTTTACCATTTATATGTTTGCAGATATTTGACCAAGGGTGGACTCGTTGACGTTGGGTTAATGAAACAAAAATGGCCAAGGGTAATGGTTTTTTGGCTTGGAACGTAAAGGTTTAAAATAAAGAATAAAGCCCTATGGTTAAGGTTTTATTTTGCACTTTTGTTAAACTTGAAGGACTAATTTTGTAAATTTTTGAAGTCTTTTGTCTTATTAAGTTTGACCATGTTGACCCAAGGTGACTGAGTTGACCATAGAGTTGACTTTGTTTTGACTATTGATAGAAAACGTTCGGGCTCTTTGTGTGCTCTTCCGTTCTCGTGTCCATGTTTGTCTGGTTTTGACCGTTTTCTTGTGATTTTTGCTTTATCCGTACCTACACAATCACAAAAGAAAAACAAGCAATATACAAGCATTTTAAGCATAATTTTGTCTTTTTAGGGCCATTTTTGATATAAAACGGATATGTGTTTTCACACATACAAAATTCCCCAAACTAAAGCGATTCGGCTCTATTGTCCTCACACAATATTATATGCCTTATAACTAAATACCTCAAAACTTCCCCAAACTAAACCTTTGAAAAGTAGCAAAGACTTTTGTGGAGAGAGTTAAGAAATCACAAGTTATAAAACACCCCTATTTTCCCATTTTTCTAAAACTTTTTCATTTTTTTTAATTTTTTTTAATATAATTGAGATTATTTTGACTTTCATTATTTCCATAACTATTAGGGATCATAGAACAAGACGCATTCGATCCGAGAATGCCCAAAAAGGATAAATTCATCGTCCCCGACTTTTCACTTATCCAAACCAAGCTTAAAACAAATGTATAGAGTAGGACCGCAAGATTTCCAAATGTAAGACATGTAACACATACAATATCTCAAAAGTAATTACGAAATGCACCAAGCTCATGACACTAAAGCTACAACATAAATGTATGCAAATTAATGCAAATAATGTGCCCGTGAAGATGTTCAACCTGCAACATCCAAATTGTTCCGACATGGTATACATTCGTTGTTTTAGTACATTCGAAACTAGTGAGCGCTACTCGCCCGAACAGGGGTGTCAATCCTAAATAAATCTATTCATAACATTAACGCTTATAATCTAGTAATTAACAGTTCATGATTTATGGGCATGGTGGGTTATAGCTACTTAGGAAAACTCATAATTTGTATAAAAGTGTACTTGCGTCCAATCGTAAAACAATGCACCCAAAGTTGTAAATCATTAAAATAGTATAAAAATGGGGCTATGAACTCACCGAAAGTGAATGATTTGATTATCTAAATCAAATATGTAAATCGTCTCGGCAATCCGAATGCAACCTAATTAATTGTAGGTCGTATGAGCATAATGTATTTTATATAAATAAAACATCACATGTTATATAGTTACACCACCACCTAATAATTTTCGTTAAATTGTAAAAAGTTAAAATATTAATTAAATCGTACTTTGTTAAATAAAGGTACATGTAATTGTAACCGTAAAGAAAATATTATTTTTTGTTCAACAATGTATTATTTGTTAAAAATATATGATTTAATATTTTTATTGATTATGTAATGATATTATATAATTAATTTAATTGTTTTATAAAATAATTTATAAAAGTGTAAATAGTGTACAAGGTTTTATAAACTTCGTAACTTTGTTTTACGCGTTTCTTATGTCCACGGTTTCGTATTAAGAAAGTCTATCAAAATATTATAATTATTAAATGGTTATATACTGTTATGAACAGTATCAGTAGGTGAAAGTTTATAAAAATACTTTTTATAACTTTAATTATTGAAATCGTATTTTAATTTTATCTCGTTCGTTTTAATTCGGTTTTTAGTGATTCTTATGTCCACGTCTTCGTAATTAAAAGATCTATTTAGGAAAATTAATTCTCAACAGTTTACTATCGTGAACAGTAACATATTCTTATAAATTTACTTTTATAAAAATACTTTTTAGCTTACACTTGTAAATAACATAACACTTCCATTTTAAATCCGTTTTTCGAGTTTCTTACATGTTTGGATTCCTCATGAAAAGTACTATCTTTATAAAAATGTGTCCCCAAATTATCAGACCTAGAAACAATGGAAGTTTTTATAAAATAACTTTTATAAAAATACTTTTATACATTTAATTATTGTAAACTTAAAAATGTCATATCTCCTTAGTTATTGCTCGGTTTTTCAAGTTCCTTATATGCTTACGATCCTTGTGATAAGTACTAATTAAATAAAATATAAAAAATATATGTTTATACACGAATTCAAACAGTAGGTATGAATGTTTTACATAATTAATTTTATACATTTGTTTTATATACTTTTCACTTTATTAAACCATTACAAATCCTCTAACTTAATAAATAACATAACTTGATATATCTTAAGTCCTTTATAATATGTCCATGATACTTGTACATGAGTAAGTATCCTCAAAGTCATTTGGTTATAACTTTTGTAATTAAAACTTTCAACACAAAATAATTTATAAACTAACCATATAAATTATTTAACACTTACATAAATTGTGTACTTCCATTTTAAGTGTTATCCACTAATATGTACATAAAATTTGAACCTTATATATCTTGTAGTATCTCATAGATCATAAAAATGAACATAGGTGGTGTTTAACATATATAACAAGCAGGTAAAGTAAGAAATATGAATAAATGGAAATGTTAATCTTTAAATAGACCTTATAGAAGTGTAGAGGATTGATGAACACAAGCTTATACTTAAGCTTGAACCCAAAAAAGTAAACCCAAGATTAAAACCCTAATGAAACCCTAATTTCTTTTCTTGCTTCAAACCCTTGCTAATACCAAAACCTATGCTTCCAAAACACCTTGAATGATCTTAGATATACTTAGAATGAATGCTTGAATAGATGTGATAAAATAAATCTATGACTTTCCTTTTATAGTTCCTAGTATTAACAAAACTACCTTAAACTAAAATCTTAGACTAGTGTGGTTTGGAGTACAACATGTAAGACCTCTCCTCCTCCCTAAGAGGAGGGGGCGGCAATGTGAGGGGGAGGGAGTACCATGGATTAGACAATTACTAGAAAGTTGGTCCAAAGGTGTACTCTTGTGGGGTTAGAAGATAAACTAGTAGGTTTTGATATTTAACATGTATATACAAAAACATATCCGGTTTTATGGCTTATTTTGAGAGTGAGTGAGTTAATTTTTGTATAGTGGGTATAATTGTGGGTATTTGTTAGAGTGTAGATAGGTATAGGTGCTTCCGGGTATGCCTAAATGTAATTTATTACGAAACGTAAGCGTTTTACGTAACCGATAAAAATAAATTATGAAAAGTTATAAATTATACTATTAATAATCATATAACACTTGCTTGACGTAAAATTTTATTTGTTTGGTGTCCGTTTACGTTGAACATTGATCTTTAGTTTAGGCGATTTAACTATAAGATAATAATTAAAAGCGAACACTTAAAACTCTAAAAATAATTAATGGTAATAATTGAGTAGGGAAATGACCTGAAATAATGGATTGTTATAGTCTTCCCCCATTAACGGAGCCCTGTCAGCAAGGCTCAAGATGCGGCACTTGTCGAGGGTGCGGTTTTTGTGAAGAGCGGATACTTCTTCCGGAATTGATCTTCGCGTTCCCATGTGAACTCAGGACCTCTCCTGGAGTTCCATCGAACTTTGATGATGGGGATACGGCTTCCTTTTAATCGCTTGACTTCACGATCCATAATTTCCACTGGTTCTTCAACGAAGTGGAGCTTATCATCAATGTGTATTTCATCTAACGGAACTGCCAGTGGCTCGTAGGATAAAAACTTATTTAGATTAGATATATGAAATGTGCTATGTACCCTACTTAACTGTTGAGGTAGTTCGAGTCTATAAGCAATGGTTCCCACTTTGGCTAACACCTTGAAAGGTCCAATATATCTCAGATTCAACTTCCCCCGTTTGCCAAAACGTACGACCCCTTTCCAAGGAGAAACCTTTAACATAACTCGGTCACCAAATTGAAAGTCTAAAGGCTTACGCCTCGCATCGGCGTAACTCTTTTGGCGATCACGAGTGGCTTAAATTCTTTTCTTGATTTAGACAATCTTCTCGGTTGTCTCATGAATGAGTTCTGGACCGGTGAGCTGAGCGTCTCCGACCTCGGCCCAACAAACAGGTGATCGACACTTCCGACCATAAAGTGCCTCGAATGGGGCAGCTTTAATACTAACATGATAACTATTGTTGTATGAAAATTCGATCAGCGGTAAGTGTCTTTCCCAACCATTCCTAAAGTCTATCACGCAAGCGCGCAACATATCTTCTAATGTCTGAATGGTCCTTTCGCTTTGCCTATCGATTTGCGGATGGTATGCCATACTCATATCCAACTGAGTACCCATAGCCTTCTGAAATGACCTCCAAAAATTTGACGTAAACCTAGGGTCACGGTCATAAATGATTGAGATTGGTATTCCATGTCTCGTGACTACTTCTTTCAAGTACAGTCTTGCTAGTTTGTCCATAGGGTCAGTTTCCCTCATCGGTAAAAAGTGTGCAGACTTGGTGAGTCGGTCTGCAATTACCCATATGTTATCGTTTCCACTTTGCGTCCTTGGGAGCTTGGTAACAAAATCCATAGTGATATTATCCCACTTCCACTGAGGAATCGATGGTTGTACCAACAAGCCAGATGGTTTTTGGTGTTCGGCTTTGACTCTTAAACACGTCAAACACTTGCTAACGAAAGTGAAGCTGAGTCTTGGGGAAATGATGAGGATGACAGCAATAATGATCAAGACTTCAAAAGTGAAGAAAGTGATCACGATAAAGACAGTGATGTTGACAAATCCCAATCAGACAATAAAGATAAGTTTGATTCCAAGCATGAAAAGGATGAAAATAAATCTGATTCTGAATTTGATCAAGAAGAAAATGAAGGAAGATGTGAAGTTGATGAGACGAGGAAGACTGAGAGTATTAAAACTCCGTTACAACGTTTCTTGGATGATGAAGATGAAACAAAGATTGCTGATAAAGCTGAAGGTGATGAGGATGAAGAGATGGATTATATCACAAGTCTGCTATACGATGATGTGGATATAAGGCTAAATAAACTAGTTGATACTGATAAAGGGTTTGTTCAAGAGGAGGGTACCGATGCTACAATGACTAACGTTCAACAAGGGAATGAAAATCCAGAGATCTCTCAAGTCATAGAAGATGCTTATGTGACACTTTCTACTGTTCTACAGAAGACTGAAGTTCCAGTTTCTAGCTCTTCTCACTCATCGGACTTGGTAGCTAAATTCTTAAACTTTTCAGATATTCCCACTACCGAGGCTGAAATTGTTTCTCCAATGGATGTTTACGTCCATCATGAAGTTCCAAGAAAATAAACTCCCACGCTCCTTACTATACCCATCTCAGTTATCTCTGATTCTTTACTAGTATACTCCACCGTCATCCCACAATCATTACCATTCTTCACTCTTCCACCACTACAATCAACATCCACACCACCACCAACAACTAAAGCTATAAATCCTCCATCTACACATCCTAATTTTGCATCAGTCTTCTAATTTAACAACAGAGTCACAGCATTGGAATAAGAAATTGCTGAGCTAAAAAAGGATCCTCTCCATACTCAAGTGACACCTTTAGTTGATTAACATCTAAATGCAAAACTGGGAGCAACCAGAGATGAATTCATGAACTTCCTTTCAAAATCACTCATAGCAAGGATCACAAAGCAAGTTAAGGATCAACTGCCACAGATTTTTCGGATCAGCAACTATCTTTTTCACAAACGCTTCCAAAAATCACACCAAACTTCACAATAGTGCATAGTTTAGCATAATCTCCATCCACAACAAAACCACACCTAAAACTAACCTAATCCCTTCATCTCTATTGTTGCAACTCACTTTTCAACTCACCTCGCCAAGATCGCAAAGTCATAAACATATTACTTCCATTTTTATAAAAGACGACAAGATATTATTTCATTTCTTTTTATAAAAAGTGCCACAAACATATGGATTCTTAAGCATGAACAAGATTCATTAGAATGAAAGGAAAGTATCAAAATAAAGATCAAGAAATGCTTACAAGAATGAAGAACAAGAAGCAAATACACAAGATCTATACCCAAAATCACTAGATCTTGAAAACCCACTAATAAAATTAGAAACCCTAACTTTTAGATCTTGAGAAAACCCTTGAAAATCAACCAACTAGTACTTGAAACCACCTTAGGTAACCTTAGAAATGAACTTGGTACACTTGTATCTTGCTAGAAATCAAAGATATAAAAACCCTAAAAGGGGTGTTTGTTGCTGTGAGCTAGAGAGAGGAGAAAGAGAGATGAAATTTTTTGGTAAGGCTATGGAAGTGATAAATGACCTAATGTGTGTATAACATGGTATTTATAGGGAAAAGGGTGGTCTAGGGTTCCTTGGTTTGTAGTATTAAGTGTCCAACACACACAAGAGTGTGTGTGTGCTTTGTTCGGCTGAAAACACCACCACAAGGACCACATGGTTCAATTTTTAGGATCAAGGTTCAAGTAATACAAGTCTTGGTTCATGGTTTTGGTCAAATGGTGTACATGTGATCAAGTATCACATGCATAAGTCAAATGGGATTCCTTGTGCATGAAGGGGACTTGCTCATATGTCACTTTCTCATCTTACATGTACACATGGGTAGAATTCTCAAAATAAGATGCCATTTAATTAATTTCAAAGCTTGTAGTTGTTTTGGTTTGGGTTTAGGCGTTCGAATTAATAAGAGGGGGGCATGAAAGAAATTTTTGACTTGAATACGGGATGAACGATAACTAAAGTTTACAGGACAAGATTTTGGGTTTCCGGGCTTCCGTTAGGTCAAAAACGCGAAAAACGCAAATTAAACGTTAAGACGTAAAAATTAGTATCGAAAGTGATCGTATACTACGAAACACTTAGAAATGATAAAATAACTCATATAATATCTATACTAATCAAAATCCGAAGTAGGAACGCGTCCGATGACGTTTTTTAGATTTACGCGGGTTAACTTCCCGGTAAACTGCTAGATTCAAACGTAACGTATAAAAGTCAAAAATAATGATCGGAAAAGTTTAAAATATTGACCTAGAATTTACGGAGTGTGACAAAAACTTACTAGTAGGGATTGGTAAGTTTATTTTCCCCATAGACTTCATAATACTAGATATGCCCGAGGATGTCAAAGTGCCCTTGATCCTCGGAAGACCATTTTTGTCTACCGCCCACGCTAAGATTGATGTGTTCAAAAAAAGATTACTTTAAGGGTAGGGGATGAGAAAATTATTTTTAAAAGTATGAAACCTGCTAGTAGTTTGATTAAGAGGGTCTCATTGTGAGTTTAAGGAGAACCTAGGAACTTAATTAGAAGCTAGGCTACATGAGAGACTTATGGTATATAAATAGATCATTAGACCCTTTATATGGAGATTACATAGAATTGAATGATCTTAATGTACCATTAGAACTTAGGAGAGATCACGTTGATGATTTGATGCCCACCATTGAGAAAGGTGAGGTAATTTATGAGCCCATGATTGACATAATCAAAACTAGGAATAATGAAAGTTTTGACGAGTACCCTAGTTTTTGTGACTTTTACCGAAAGATCCATATTGATTGTGCCTACAACTTAAGATTTTCGTGCATGATAGGTTTTGAACATGTAAATGCTAATTTTTTTCCTAATTTTGTCTGTGAATGTGATGTCTAGGGAGTTCTATAATTCTATAATAATGGACAAAGTTGAATACAAAGGAAAGAACGTAGTTGGAGCTTTTATGAATGCACCTATTTTTGTTAGAAATTTTTATGTTGTACTCATTTTGTAGTAGTGGAAAATATGGATGGCTACCGAGATAAATACATGGGAGATATATATCTTGGAGAACCGTTCTGTAAAGCTTCATGTGTGGAAGCAAGAAGGTTTGATGGGTTAATCACTATCCACAATGGTAGTGATAACGTAACGTACCAAATGGTGCGATCACATCCGAGGTTTAAACATCTATCCAATGCCCAATGCAACAAGATCAAGCCGTTACTAAATGTGAGTATGCATGATAAGCTAAATGGAATCTCGCATCCATACCAAAAGCTCAAAAGTTTCTACAAGGGGGTCTTGAACTTAGGACCCGAATATGTCCGAGATGCGAAGATGGAAGAATGGCTTACGCGCGGGCACATAAGCGTGCATGAGATGAAGTGAAGAAAGCTGAAGAAAAAAGTCTAACTTAAAGACTAGCTGAAAGAAAAGTGCTTCTCGGGAGACAACCCGGATTGTTATTTATTTTTATCGAGTCTGTCTTCCCAGACATCAATACAGCGTATCCGCTCCATACCATACTGCATATTAAATGTCCAGGACGTATCAGCCTTTATTTTTCCAGCATAAAAACTTTAGTGTCATTTGTCTATACGCGTATTCATGCACAGAAATGACGTTTCAGCAGACTAACCCTTATATAATACTTTTTAAATTTCTCCATAACGGCGCATGTGGTATCACGAGTTTATGGATACGGCGTATTGGTCCCCTGTAAAGTTTATTGTTTTTATTATTTATTGACTGTAGGATACCCTAGATAGGATTTTGCATGTTTTTCCTATATTTTGCACAGGTTCTTGTTGGAAAAGAAATCGACAAAGTTGGTGAAGTATCAATCATCTGGAATCCTATGTATGTGTTGTAGTCATGCAGATATTCAGACGTATTTACAACACACATTCTTGCTCATAAACTCAACTTGGAGAATCTACCGAGCAAAACATCAGGGGAGTTTCTCGTTCTAATTCTTTTAATTTCCCGTTTTTAATGTTTTATCTATACAACAAGGACGTTGTATAACTTAAGTAGGGGGATGGGAATTAGAACGTTACTTGTCCTATTTTTAACATTAAAATGCTTAAATTTAAAAAAAAATTCAAACATACTTTTGTGAAATAACTAGTTACATAACCTGCACACATAACCCTTATTAGATATTGTGAGGATTCAGCCTTATCTGTTTCTAAATTTTTACCCAAATTCCACAAAAATATGAGTGTGCCGGTGATGTTGTAGACTTTAGAACTTGGCTTGGTATATCTATTCGAGACCACAATAATGAGTACTATGGATTTAGATGGAGTAACTTGTTTAAATTGGTAAATTTCTAGGATTACACCCAAAAAGCCTTTATATGTTGTTTTATTAACTAACTACACTGGTTATTTAATCCCCGTATAAACCCTTTGTTTACTATCATTATAAGAGTAAGATACCCCTAGAAAAACCTGTAGAGCCAATCCTTTAGGAATAACACCAACTATTTGTTTCGTTACACCTTTACACCTTAGTCTACCCTGTTAGATTAAGTCCATTTATCAGTTGCTAGTTGCTTAAAGTGTAAAGTATGTATTTCCCAAGTCTTGTGTCATTTTCTATCTCTGGTATGGTTGAGAAATTTACACATTGCAATGGGAATGTAAAAAGTAGTCAAAACTCATGTATTTTTACTACCATCACAATTATTGGTACGTCCGAAGAATGAAGAATCATGGAAGAAATTATCCGGAGTTATTATGATCGTGAAGATGGTGAAATTACACCGAGATTCGTAGTTATGTATTGTTAAAAAAATTGAAAAAATTAGAAAAACCGCAACAAAAAAAGGAGGAAAAGTTTGAAGATAGTCGGTTCGTAAAAGCTTAAACCAATGGAATTATTTGAATGATCGATTATTCGTTGATGGGTGGTTATAAATCAATGATGTAAAGTTTATGATAAAGTGGTAGATATCGCCACTTGCCTTTTAAAATTTGTAAGTATGGATGATTGGGGTAAGTAGACCGTTACGGGAACGTCAACTTAGGTTTTGTTGGTTTTTGAATCTATGATCAGAACGTTTTGTAAATAGTTGTGTCTTTATCAGGTAACGGTCGGAAAAAAGTGACTTGCACTTGTACCTTATCTGTTGACTTAATCTATTTATTCCCGTGAATAAGGAGTATGATCGAGTCAATGCATGTCTATTCGTGTTAACGATTCCATGTATGCGTGATTCAGCTGCCTGTTGGTTATTACTTTTAGTGAAAGTTTTGAAGATTCTACACCCTATATCATTCTTCATCCCTAACCCTTGGTCCACACTCGAATGAGATGTATCGAAACACACATTCTATTCCGTCGTTTACGACATGTATGTGTGTTTTCAGCTGCCTGTTGTGTGGGGGGGGTACTTATGGTGAAAAATTGTTAAATGATCAACCCTAAGCCCTTATTATAAAAACCCATTTTACCTATTAAAAATTGGTTACTCCTTAGCTCTATGGTGTAGATGTTATCCTTTCCAAGCTATGATAGAATACTCGCACGACTGAGCATTAAGCAAATATTTACATTTATCACATAGATTAGTTGAGTGAGCAAAGTGTGTGTCAAATCCTATTTCTGAGGTGTTTGGTTGTGTATTTGTAATTGATCGAATAAATGCTTTAACGGAAAATATCCTTAGGGATACATTTTTGTAAACTTCTAAAGGCTACTTGAGGACAATTAGGATCGAAGTGAAATGGGATATTGTTTTTTTTTTTTTTAGAAAACAAGGACATGAAAATAACGTTACTTTTATAGCATCATTTATCTCATGTAAATAACCCATTTTGTATAATATTGCAAGTATTTTGGTTACTTAATCATTGTAGTTGAAATTGCAGTATTTATGGAGTACTTGGTGAAGATTAGCAAAAAGGCACACATTCTGGAGCTTAAACAAAGACATTTGAAGATACTGATTCTGACATCCTATATGTCGTATCCATCAAGGAAGATACGGCGTATCCGTGCCTGCACTTCTGATGTAGTATTTTATAATACGTATAATATCAAAGTATAAAGAAATTTACTAAAAATCCTTGAGGACAAAGATTTAAAGTAAAAATCTACACAAAAATATCCTACGTAAGCCGGTAAGTGATTACCGGGTCGTTTTCTCAAAGATTTATGAAATTGAGACCCCGTTTGTTATTTGGACAATGATTTGAATTGGTTCGAAGATGATTGTTTTCTAAAATCCTATTAGTGAGCAAATAAAGGCACAATTAAAACTAACTATGAAAAAACGTTAACGGGAATTTAATAAAACGCGACAAATAAGCAAGTACACTAAAATTAAATCCTAAATGATTTTCTAAACTTTTTCTAATCCTAATTAACTAGATAATAAGTAAAAGCTAAGGAAATTCTAAAACGAGGGTGCTTAAAGCTTAAAAACGAAGAAAACGAGCACGGGAACGAAATCCCGTTCTTTAAAAAGTGAAATTACAAAATTTTAACCCTACGAAAGTAAATTTATTTTTAATAGATCCTAAATGACCAAAGAAAATTTTCAGAAAAAGAAAATTATTTTTTTATTATTTTTCTATTTTTTATGACTTTTTAAAGTTTTTAACAAAGAAAAATTATTAAAAAATACAAAACTAACTCTAAATTTTTTTGGAAAATTACTAAAAGTGTAAAACTAAGTGCTGGATTTTATGGAAATAAGACTTGAAAATAAGCTGATGTAATAAGCTCTAAAAATCTAGTAATAAGCTACGGCTTCTTTTTTTTAAAATAGAAAACAAAAACGTGTATATAAGAAAAGGCTTGGGCTATCATAACAGATAGCCCTGGTCTGGTGCGATGGTTTGTGTGTGTGGGAGTTGGAACGTTTGTGTGTAAAGCAAGAGGTCAAGGGTTCGAATCCATGGCCTCTTATTTTTATTTTTTATTTTTATTTTTGAAAAATTTTAAAAAACAAAGTTGTAAAACTACTGAAAATGAATAACTTTTGTAAAAACAACTTTTTTGAAAACTAAGAAATAAGCTAAAAAAGATCTTATAAAACAGACATAACACTTAACTATATTTTGGAGTTTTTTCAAAACTTAAGAAGCTTAAAAAAATTGAAATAAGCTAAAACTATGGCTTAATAAGCTATAAGCAATCTATGACTACCCTAATAAGCTAGAAATAAGCAAAGAACTAAAAGCCATAAGCTCAGAATTCAAATAAGCACTTAATCTAAAATTACAAACCAAATAGTCTAACTATTACTTTGAGCTATTTCGAAAGCACTCTAATGGAACCTTATGAAAATCTAGCTTAAACTACCTTAAAGCTCAGCTAATAAGCTACTTAAAACCACAGGCAAAATACATTTTGAAATTCAATTAAGCACTGAAAAAGCTAATGGAAAAAAACTAACTGTTCTATTTTAACTATGTTTTTGGTTTTTTATGAAATGACAAAATAAGCTAAGCTTAACCTTAATAAGCTATGAATAACTAGAAATTAACATAATAAGCTAGTAAAAACAGAAATCAAGCAAAAACTACAGGCAATAAGCTAAAAATCCTAAATAAGCAGTTTAGTCCAAACAGTTAACCAAACAGTCCTTAAGGCAACTTTAAGCTTAATTTTCAGCATTCAAATGGAACCTTATAGATTTCTGGCTTATTCTATCTTAAAGACTACCTTACAAAGTTCATAAAACAGCTTTTGAAATACAGTTTGAAAATCAAATGAACAAGTAAAAAACTTAATAAAAAATGCTTAAAGACTCAGTAGGAGCTAAGTGAACTTTTGGTTTTCAAAAGACAAATTGCTGATTTTAAAGCTAAAAACAGATATCAAAATAGGCTAATTATTTAAAAATAAGTTCAAATAAATGAAAATTAACCTACAAACTACTTGTGAACCAAATTTGAAATTCTAAAAACCATTTTTGCTTGCTGAAAATTGATCTTGAAAAAGGCTGTTTGTCAATGTATGCTGCTGATGCAGTTTGCACACAAGATGACCAAAACTCAATTTAACAATATGCAGGCTTAAAAACTTTGATTACTACACTTATAGATCCACAAACTAAGATTTAAGAGAACAAAACCAACAGCTGAAATAAACTAGAGCTCAAACTACTAATCTACTAGAACTTGAACTAACAGATTCTAATAACTACTTATTAATTTGATTAAAAATAGTTTAGAACCTTCAAGGACCTTAACACTTGGATTCATGAACTCAAATATGAAATTAAAAGTTGTTTTAAAAGGCCAAAAGGCTATGGGCAGTACTAACTTAGGTTAGTACTGCCATAAGCCAAACACCCCTTTAAATTCTTTATTCCCATTTTTAGCTTATGAAATTGAAAGTTAAGGTACAAAATGCCAATACCAGATATCAACAAGATTTAAACAGACCTATTAAGCAAACTTAAGCAAACAATTAAGCCAGAAAATTAAAACTACAAATTGTGCTAATATTTTTGGATTTTTGACAGATTTATATCAGATAAGAGTAAATTAAGAATTTAAACCAACAATCAAACATAATAAGCACAAAACTACTACTATGAACATTAATAAGCTAGATTAAGCAGAAATAAACTAACAATAAGCAGGCAATAAGCAAATTTAAGCTAAGTAAAACAGATTAACTAGGAAATGAAATGACAGAATAGTAAATAGGAAAATGTAAAAGGAAGAGTACCTCACACCTCAGCTAAACAGAGGTGTTTGCTCTTATTAGAGCTTAAATCAATAGCTTAAGCTTATAGCTTAAGCTTATCACCAAAACCTATACTAATCCTAACTCCTGACCTTCAGGAACTATTACCTACTTGAATTCTATAAGCAGCCATCCAATTCCGTTAGAATTCAAGTATATGATGAGCTTTTAGTAGCTTAAGAGTAGTATGAGCTTATGAAACAGTTTATAAGAGCTTTTGAAATATAAGAGCACATTAAGTAAAAACAGACTTTGTAAAATAAACTAAGATTTTATTGATTAAAAAGCTGAGTACAATACTTGAAATTGAGATTACAAAGACTGAAAACAGAATTGAAATTACATTAAAATGAAAATTACATAAGCTGAATTAAAAGCTACATAAAAAAGCTACTAAAAACTACTACTATTATCCCCTTTGCTGTGAGTGAGGAAGGCTCTATTTATAGGAAGAGGGAGAAGCTTCTAGGTCCTGAAGTTGGTTAAACGCTCCTCTTGATCTTGATCGTCCATTCTTTCCAATCATTGGATACCCTCTTGTAACCGTTAGATCAAAATGAGATCACACGGATTGCCAAGCTGGCAATCCCACTCTTTGGGAGTGAGTGTGTTTCTTTTAGCTTGATTTCAGTGTAAAATTTCCCTCAAAGTGTGTTTGTTTACATCCCACGTGTCATTCCTTGTCCCAATTGACCAATCAAAGGCTGTTGATGACGTTTCTTTTGCTGAGTTGTAAGCTTAGTACTTGGAATCTTGAGGCCACGTCATTAATTGAGCTTGGGAGGGGATTTTAACTTGTTTAATTGAGCAGGGTAATACTTGGGCACGACGATGAACAGTAACATCCATTTGGCGCCCTTTTTACCCGTTTGTTTGACTGAGGCATTTTGGGGCTTTGACTCGGGCCAAGATATAAATAGGTGGGATTAATAGGCCGGGTGTATATGGTTTTGGGTTTTAGTTAGATAGATAATGACTGTTAGTCTTTTATATTAAAAGGACTAACGGTGTTAAGCATTTAGGGCTTCCAATGAAAATGGTTTTAACATTAAGGGTATTTTAAGGATTTTTGTCTTTTGTGGGTTGACCATTGTTGACTATGGGTTGACTTTGTGTTGACCAAGGTTGACCATTTAACCTTTTTGCTATCAAACTCTCGGCTCTTGTGCACTCTATCCGTTCCTGTGTTCGTGTTTGTCCGGTTTTGACCGTTTTCTTGTGATTTTTGCAATATCCGCACCTACACATCACAAATGACAAAACAAGCAATATACAAGCATAATTTGTTCATTTTAGGGCCATTTTTGGTATAAAAAAGATATGTGATTTCTCACATATCAAAATTTCCCCAAACTAAGTGATTTCCATGTCCTCACGCAATATTATATGCTCTAAAACCAAATACCTCAAAACCTCCTCAAACTAATCCTTTGAAAAGTAGCAAAGTCTTTTATGGGGAGAGTTAAGAAATCACAAGTTATAAAACACCCCATTTTCCCATTTTTCAAAACTTTTCTTTTATTATTATTATTATTTTTATATAATTTTCCTAATTTACAACTTACAACTTATTTATGTGTGACATAATGTATTGCTTTCATTATTCATTGATAACTTTTAGGATCACGGAACAAAAAGCACAAAAAAGTGCCCAAAGATAAATTCATCATCCCCGACTTTCACTCTCTCCAAGCCATAGCATTAAAAACAAGATCATTGCAAAATACAAGTTATGATGCTAACACTACTCATAAAAACTAATTGTGTACTTACTTTTCCTCCCTTATTCCTAATTTCGTCTAAGGATTTTATTATTATTATTGGTGACAAATAAATTATGTCCTTATTAATAAAGTAAACCCGGTTTAAACCATTAATAGCTTGAAATCCTTTACTAAAGAGACGATATGGTGAGAATAAGGTCCACATTAAGGTTCTAATTTCGCATGATTTAGGGGTTATCCTTTTTATTTCATCCGCAACAACTCAACTACGAGTCCAGAGACGAAGGCTTTATTTAGATAACCCCGGAGTTGAAAATTGGCTTTATTGTTATTATTATTGCAACATTATTAAAACTCGGTCCTTTAGAAGGCTGCAACATCGGTTGTGAGCTGGCAAGATGCAGCAAACATATTTCGACCTCGGTAATTTCCTCGACCTTTTAGAAGGCTGCAACATCGGTTGTGAGCCGGCAAGATGCAGCAAACTTTTATCAGTCTCGGATTATTATTACTATGTGCCTTATTTAGAAGACTGCCACATCGGTTGTGAGCCGGCAAGAGGCAGTAAACTTTTATCAGCCCACAGTTTTTATTATTATTATTATTACCTCCACCCTTTAAACGACTGTCACATCGGTATGCGAGCCGACCATGATCCAGAAGTCTTATTTAGGCTTCGATTTATTACATAATTAGTATTATTATAGCCAAATTTCAAGCCCTGTGGTCTTTTAACAACTGCCACATCGGTATGCGAGCCGACCATGGTCCAGGAGTCTATTTCCCCACAACACTGACAAAACTTCGATGTGTACCTTACTTTCACCACAGGGAATCTCTATGAAGTGATTTAAACTAAGAATGGCAAAAACCAAAGAAACTTTATTTATTTAACAATTATATAACGTTTATTAAGCTGATGGGAGCAAAAAGCCATAATTAATCTTTATGAGCCTTAAAGAAATCCAACTATTCTATGTTTAGCATCAAAACTTATACTCTACTCTATCATCTCTTGTTCTTCACAATTTAAAATTTCTAATAAAGAAACTCGTGAATACTTAGCCCAAAACGAATTAAATCGCGACTTAAACAAATAAATAAAAAATAAAAAAAGATTTAAAAAAAAACAAAAAAAGTAAAAAAAAAAAAAATAAAAAAAATTATAGTTAAAACAAAAAAATCAAACAGAAAAAAAAAAAAAGCAGAAATAAATAAAAACTAAAAAATAAAAAACAATTACATAAAAAAAAAAAAAACAAATAAAGAAAATTAAATAAAAAAAAAAAAAAAAAAAATAAAAAAAATTAGTAAAATGTTAAAAAAAATATTAATTAAAATATAAATTAAAAATATTAAAATAACAAAATTAATAAAATAAACAAATTAAAAAAAAAAACACCAGCACAAAACTCACCAAGACCATTAACACCATCCCAACACCACAATTCCCAACCCCACCCACACACAACCCACACCACCCCCCCCCCGCAGAAACCACCCCACCACCCCCCCTCCCCCTCCCCCCACCCCCCCCCCACCCCCCCCCCCCCCGCCCCACCAACCCCCCACCCTCCCCACCCCGGCCCCCACACCCCACACCACCAAGCACAACCCCCCCATCATATACATGATACACATGTTCACCACCCACCCACCGCCCCCCACCCCCCCACTCCACCCATAACCCCCACCCCCCACACCCCACCCCCCCCCCCCCCCCCCCCCCCCCCCCCCCCCCCCCACCACCCACCACCCCTCCACCCCCCACTACGAGACCAAACCAACCCGCCCATCCCCCCCACCCACCCCCCCATCCCCCCCCGCCTCCCCCCCCCACAACAAACCCCACCCACCCCACCCCCCAACACCCCCACACCCAACAACCTCCCCAACACCCGCCACCCCCCCCCCCCTCCACCCCCCAGCAGCCCCAACACCCCCTCAACCCACCCCCCCCCCCCCCCCCCAACCCCCCCCCACCCCCCCCGCCTCCCAACCCCCTCCTCCCCCGCCCCTCACCCCCCCCCCCCCCCCGCCCAGTAACCCCCCCGCCCGCCGCCCCACCCAACCCCACCCCACCCCACCCCAAACCCCACCCCACCCCAAACACACCCCAACCCCCCACCCCACCCAACCCCCCAAAAAGAAACTCTAGCCCCATCCCACCGCCCCCCCCCCCCCCCCAACTCCCCCCACCCTCACCCCCCCCCCCCCCCCCCCCCCTCCCCACGCCCCACTCCCCCCCCCCCCCCCCCGCACCCCCCACCCCCCCCACCCCCCCCCCCCCCCCCCGACACCAACGAAATGGCCCCCCACCACCACACTCACTCACAGCGCTCTTCACCAATTTCCCATCCCTACAGGCCTTACCAGTCCTTGCATTTTTAAGCTACCATAGCGATTTCTAGGCACCATGTACACCCCGATTACCAAATCACTCTCTGTAACGTTCAGAAGACACCTCAAATTAAACCTTTCGGTCCAAAATCTCTTTTACCAACTCACCAAACGAACCAACCACCCATCGAGTCCCCAAATTTTTTATAATTACCTTACACCTTTTTATTTATTTTATTATTTTAATTTATTTCTAATATTTATTTATTATTAAAATATCTGAACCCTACCCTAGATAATATATGACTTCCACATTAACATTTATGACGGAAACTGGGGTACGTGAGAACCACGGCCAAAGGTAGTAAGATCAAATCGAAGATATCCTACCCCATACTAAAATAAACATTTCCTCACAGTTCCTAGTCTAAGGCTCACAAACCCCATACTAAACTTCAACAACGTCGAATGTAAAATCCAGCATTGGAGAAAGTAATCACAAAAATCTTAAGCCCTTTAATCAAGTATGCTAAAAGATAGATGTTAGTCGATAATAATCTAGGATATTGGATTTCCCCAAACGAAATGGCAAGCAAAGCAAGGACGCTCAGAGTGGAGTTGGACAAACACGAATACAGAGTCATCAAAAATTTGGTCAATCCTTACAAAAAATCACAAGTACAAACAACAAGAATTGGAAGAGTACAAGCCTCCTCACATCACAATAGAAAAAAAAAAGAGAAAAATGGATAACATGGGGTGCCCTCCCACGAAGAGCTTTGTTTTTGGTAACCGAGTCACATAGCTTGACTCGATCCCCGAATTCATTCGTCCTTAGGGAAAGTGTGGAGATCCTGGACTACCTTAGGTGGTAAGTCCCCTCCGAAGTAATGCTTCACACGATGACCATTCACCTTAAAGTTTGGACCATCGGGTTGAGATAACTCGATGGTTCCGTATGGAAAAACTTTGGTGATGGTGAAAGGTCCCGACCAACGAGTTTTAAGCTTTCCCGAGAATATCTTTAGACGAGAGTTGAAGAGTAAAACTCGATCACCAACATTGAAAATGCGGTTTTTGATCTTAGAGTCGTGAAGCTTCTTCGTCCTCTCTTTATATATCAAAGAATTCTCGTAAGCTTGATCACGAAGCTCATTAAGTTGAAGCTTCCGGTGATCACCCGCGGTTTTAAGATCGAAATTAGCATGTTTTAAAGCCCAATATGCTTTATGCTCTAACTCGATAGGTAAATGGCAAGACTTTCTGTACACGATTTTGTAAGGCGTACAACCAATCGGTGTCTTAAAAGCGGTACGGAATGCCGTTGAGATAACTCGATGGTTCCGTATGGAAAAACTTTGGTAATGGTGAAAGGTCCTGACCAACGAGTTTTAAGCTTTCCCGAGAATATCTTTAGACGAGAGTTGAAGAGTAAAACTCGATCACCAACATTGAAAATGCAGTTTTTGATCTTGGAGTCGTGAAGCTTCTTCGTCCTCTCTTTATATATCAAAGAATTCTCGTAAGCTTGATCACGAAGCTCATTAAGTTCATTAAGTTGAAGCTTCCGGTGATCACCCGCGGTTTGAAGATCGAAATTAGCATGTTTTAAAGCCCAATATGCTTTATGCTCTAACTCGATAGGTAAATGGCAAGACTTTCCGTACACGATTTTGTAAGGAGTATAACCAATCGGTGTCTTAAAAGCGGTACGGAATGCCCATAAAGCGTCATCTAGTTTGTCGAACCACGAGGCACGGTTTTCTCCAACCGTCCTTTCAATAATACGTTTCAAACCGCGATTGGACACCTCCACTTGACCGCTCATTTGAGGGTGATAAGCGGTAGCAAGACGATGAGTGACCTCATACTTAGACATTACTTTAGCAAATTGACCATTACAAAAATAGGTCCCACGATCGCTTATAATAACTCTAGGTGTTCCGAATCGGGCAAAAAGAGATTTCAAAAATTTAACTACAGCTCGAGCATCATTTGTGGGGAGCGCCTTCGCTTCCACCCACTTCAAAAGATAGTCAACGGCTATGAGGATGTATTTATTCCCATGTGAAGACGGAAATGGTCCCATAAAATCGATACACATACATCAAAGATTTCACAAACTTGGATAGCGTTTTGAGGCAAGATCTCATCTCGTTATGAAATTTTGCCTTGTCTTTTGACAAAAATACCAAGATTTGATCATAGTATAGTGGCATCTCGATATAATGGACGCCAAAGAAACCGGCATTAATACTTTTTGAGCAGTGAGATTGGCACTATGATGGCCCCCGGTGGGTCCTTCATGACAAGCTTTGAGGATATCATTAGCTTCTTGCCTATGCACACACCTTTGAATGATTTGATCCGTACAAATACGAAAAAGATAGGGATCATCCCAAAAGTAATGTTTAACGTCCTTAAAAAACTTCTTCTTTTGTTGAGTTGTCATTCCTTTGATTATAAAATTCCCCGCATAGAAATTTGCATAGTCCGCAAACCATGGGGTACTTTCACTAGAAATAACTCCAAGAGTTTCTAAAGGAAAATTTTTATTTATGTCTTTATTTTCTAACACATCCTCGGATTCTCAA
The DNA here is from genome assembly GCA_026074375.1 of Tanacetum coccineum. Lineage (NCBI taxonomy): Eukaryota > Viridiplantae > Streptophyta > Magnoliopsida > Asterales > Asteraceae > Tanacetum > Tanacetum coccineum. Next base: position 46,948 of record BQNB010029993.1, read on the forward strand.
GTCTATATAATGATATGCAGCAAGTTCTTACTTCTTCTTTTTTATCACGATGGTGATATAAAATCTGTAGGAGAGCACCCACCGAATCAACCTCAAGCTTGCATCTTGTTTATTCATAAGGTATTTTAAAGCCGAGTGATCGTATACACTATGCTTTTAGATAAGACAAGATATGGCCAAAACTTTTCAAAAGCATAATACTACGGCAAGCATTTCCTTTTCCATGGTGGTGTAATGAATTTGAGCTTCGGTCATTGTCCTACTAAGCATAATGTATAGGCTAAAGTCTTCGCTTTCGTTGTCCCAAAACCGAACAAATTGCGAAATCGCTTGCAATCGCACATAGTTCGAAAGTAGGTTCCAATCGGGACCTAAGATCGAGCTTCGTAACTTCTTTTTAAGAGTCTCAGAAAGCATCAATACAATCTTAGAAAACACGAACAACGGTTTTCTATCACAAGAAGATGAGTCATAGGTCTAGCAATTATGTGGAAAAGTACCTTGGATAAAACGTGGTAAAAACCCGCATGACCCTAGGAAACTCCTAACTCCTTTACGTAGTGGGTGAGGGAGCTTAGCGATAACATCGACTTTAGCTCGATCGACCTCGATCCCGGACTTTGAAATTTTATGACCTAACACAATTCCTTCTCTACACATAAAGTGGTACTATCTCCCTAATTTAGAACTAAAATTACACTGTGTCTTCACAGATAACCGTTTTAGAGCATCTTTTCTAAAGTGGAGAGGCACGAATCACAACTATCCCCAAAACCAAGAAATCATCCCATAAACCCTTCTCCATAGTCCTTTTTGATCATAACATGGAATATAACCATCAAACATCTTGGAAGGTAACGAGTCATTAACACAAGCAAAAGGCATGCGACGGTACGCCGAGAACAGTTTCCATACGGGCTGTGAAAGTAAGTTTTCTCTCTTGTCCTTGGGGGGATCTATTTGGATTTGAAAATACCCCGAAAAATCCATCTAAAAACAAGAAACTCATTTTCTGCTAATCTTTCAACATTTTGATCCATAAACGTCAATGGAAAATGATCTTATCTAGTCGCTTCATTTAATTTTCCTATAGTCGTACAAACCTCCACCCGGTAATAAACGTGTCGGATTTAATTCATTCTCTTCATTAGCAACAACGGTTATACCACCTTTCTTTGGAACACAATGCACTGGACTAACCCATGGGCTGCGGAGATCGGTAAATCATTATGGCATCAGAAGTTTTAGGACCTATCCTTTTTTATTACCACCCTCGTGAATTTTTTGGGTTACCCCGTCTTTGACTTTGAACCGTAGGTTTTGTAATCGTCCTCCATCAAGATTTTGTGTGTACAAAAACGAGGGTCGATACCCTTGATGTCGGTGATTTTCCAAGCAATGGCCCGTTTATGTGATTTAAGCACTTTTAAGAGAGCTTCTTTTTCAACATCTTTTAAACCTTTTGCAATAATCACGGGTAACTTATCGTTTCCTTCTAAGTAAGCATATTCCAAATGAGATGGTAAATCTTTTAACTCTAATCCGAGGTTCTTCCATTGAGATTTTTTGCCTTGATTATTCTCCTTGCTTTAGACCATCGGAGGGAGTTGAAAACGGTTCATTATTTAATAGATTTTCAATTTAAGCAAATATCTCCCTCACGATTGCAATCGGATTGCAATCGAGCATGATCAATTTTCTGGTGAAATCGCATCAATCTTTGAGATAAGCTTCGATCTCTTCTAAAATGAATTCGGAAGTAAGAGGCTCAGACGTCGGGGTGGGATTGCCACCCAAAGATTTATTAGAAAACCCTAGCAATTCTGGAGCATACTCCTCACAAACCTCATCAATGATGTCAATTCGGTTTACCGACTTATCATTTGTAGAGGAGTATCTCGTAGTTTGATCCCCCCTTTAAAAGAAAAATTAAAATGACGGCTTTGTTATCCTAACCCGCAAGGTTATTTCTTTCCATAGAACTTAATTAAGGCACGACCGGTTCTTAAAAGGATCTCCCAAGTATGAGAGGTACTCGAGGATCGGCTTCAAAATCTACAACAACAAAGTCGGTAGGAAAGTGGAACTTTCCCACTTTGACATAAACATCTTCGGCGAGTCCTTTAGGATGAGTTAGGACGGGTAAGCTCGGTAAGATAACTTTTTCCCAATGAAAAGGGCATAAGATTTATGCTATCGCGCCAAGATCGGCCAAGCGTGACATACATCCATTCCTGGAAATTACATGTATAAAAGAAACATGCCGGCCGGATCTCCAAGCTTTTCAGGAAGCTTTTTGAGGAGCATCGCCTAGCAATTCTCGTTCAATGGTATCTTAGCTCATTCAAGCTACTTTTCCTTATTCATAAGCAAATTCCTAATCGTAGGAGCAAATCTTGGCATCAAAAGTAAAGCATCCGCGAAGCTAATGTCGAAGTACAAATCTTGAAAGATTTGAAAGAACTTCCTCTACATTTTGATTCGAAGCTTTGGTCACGGGACGTTTTGATCCATTACGTGCGAAGAATATGGAATATTTCGGCTTAGTAAAGTCTTCGGAACATCGGGTTCCGGAATCGGAATGGGGTTAACCGGAGGTTGGATGTGAGCGGTACTTCCTTGGAAATTAGATTGCTCCTTATCCGTTGTCTCCTCAGTTTCTCGTTCCACTACCTTTTTAGGAGAAATATTAGTAGGAATCGAGGGTCCCTTTTAAGCAACACCACTTCGAGTAGTCATCGCTTTCATCTCACCCTTCGGGTTTGGAATGGTATTACTCGGAAGAGTACCCGAAGTTGAGGCTTGGTTTTGAAAGAATCCACTTAACATATTTTGCAAGTTAGTTTGAAAAACATTGTTGTTGATTCATCAAGACGGCTTGTTGAGTCTTCATCGTGTTTTGAATTTCATTCTTAAATTATCCTTTCAACGAATTGATTTAATTTTGCATGTTTCTCATCATTTGATCATTAGTTCTCTTGTAACTTGAAAACTCATTTGAAAACTCTTGTTGAACTTGATTATTAGGAACTTGAAAAGGTTGGTTTTGAAATCCTTGATTTTGAAATTTTGGAGCATGATTATTTTGAACTTGAAAACCTTGATTTCCATGAAAATTATTTCCCCGATTAAAATTATTCCCTTGACCTTGATTTTGATTATACCTATTTTGACCATTGTTTTGCACCGGAGCAAAACCAGGTGGTGCCATTTGGTTACTAACACGGTTTGGAGGGTTAACTTGATTGTAAGTACCCGTTGCCGCACAAACACTAGATTGATTGTTATCGGTATTAGGACAATTGTACCAAGCATGAGGCCCACTACAAGTAACACAAATTTCCTCAACCGCTTTAACCGGAGCGGGAGTGACAACTTTTTTAGAAACAATCTCAACTAAGGTCGAAAGTTGGTCCGCAAGTTTATCAATTCTTTCATCCGTTTTACTAACACCTTTCCTAAATCCGATTCATCCTAGAAACATTCGATTTGTTACGTGAATAACGAACTTTTGATTTATTCTCAATTATGTTCAAAGCCTCTCTAGTCGTTTTACTCAAAAGATTTCCACCCGCCGCGGCATTTAAGGAGTCTTGATCATTCTCGTTTAAACCGTTATAGAAGGTATCAACTTGAGTTAACTCCGTAAATCCGTGGTGAGGACAAGCTCTAAGCATTTCCTTAAATCGTTCCCATGCTTCACTAAAAGTCTCCTCGAATTTTTGTGTAAAACGAGAAATTTCATTCTTTAAGTGAGTGGTTTTCGAGGGAGGGAAAAATTGATTCACAAATTTAGTTACGAGATCCTCCCAAGTCAAGATCGAATTAGGTGGTTCTTTCTCGTACCAAACTTTAGCGGCCCCCTCGAGTGAATATGGAACTCATTAGCTTAATAACATCGTTTTACACATCTCTAAATCGTAAAGTCGAGGTAATCCTTTTGAAACTATTAATATGAGCGTGGGGATTTTCCCTCTCATAACCGTGAAACGGGCTAGCTTAAACTAGTTGTAACAAATTTGTTTTAATCTTAAAATGATCCGCATTAATTTCCAGTAACACGATAGCTTCTCCATACCCTTCCGTGGGTGCACGGAGTAGCTATTCCATTGTTTCGTATTCCGCATTGTGGCAACTTCAACGATAGACATAAGCTCGGTTCGACTAGTTGGAGCACGTCCTCTATTTGACGTCTCGGAATGGTTACGGGTGAATTATTTGGAAAATGGGAATTTCTAGTGCGCATGCACTAAACAAAACAAACGAGGAGAGAAAATATATACACAAAAATATTTTTGTTTCACCGAATAATCAACAAACTTAGGGTAACTCCCTTAAGTGAAACTTGCAAACGGGGGACGTAGTGGGAGCGAATCGCCTTAAAAACGTTTGTCCCTTTGGGTCGTAGTTCCGTGGAACAACCCTCCTAATAGCTTATTTCACAAAAGAGGTGCGCCTTTTTCGTAAGTGACACAAGACGGTTACTTTTTTGAATCTTAAGTTTGGGAACTTATTAATGGATATTCACAAATTCTCTAGTAAGAGAATTAAATTGCTTGTGTATTTTAGTATTTAAGAGAACACAATAAAAATCAAAAAAAAAATCCGGAAGAGCAAATATTTTTGTATTTTTTCTATTTATTTATTAACTTCTACATATAGTAAAAAGAAAAATAAATTTTTTTTTTACTTTTTTTTAAAATATTTTTTTTGATTTTTGATTTTTTTAAAAAGACGTAACTTTCGAAGACGAAAGGTTCTCCAAATCACGATCGACAAATTCAAACGAGAGAATCGTAACACAATTCCCCGATAACGGCGCCAAAAATTTGATCGTGTTGTCAATTATGTACGTATAATATCAAAGTATAAAGAAATTCACTAATAATCCTTGAGGACAAAGATTAAAAGCAAAATCTACACAAAATATCGTACGTTAAACCGGTAAGTGTTCACCGGGTCGTTTATACCCCAAGAATTATGAATTGAAACTCCGTTTTTGTTTGGACATTGATTTGAATGGTTTTAAGATCTTTGATTTGGCAAACTAATTGTGGGCAAGTAAAGGCACATATAAAAATATCTACGAAAACGTTAACGGGATTAAAAGAAACGCAACTAAAAAGCAAGTGTAACAAATTTAAGACCTATGAAAGCAAATTTAATTCCTAAACCTCAAATATGATAAAAGAAAATTTTATAAAAAAGAATTTTATTTTATTTATTATTTTTCTATTTTTTATGAATTTTTAAAGTTTTTAAACAAAATTAATGTACGAAAAATATAAAAGTTTGAAATAAAATTTTAAGAAAAATCCTAAAAATTGCTTAAGTAACAAAGAACTCAGGAAAAATGCTATTTTAGAAAAAACTTAAACTGATAAGCCTGGAAAATTTAAATAAGCACTCGAAGTGCTTATTTGAAATATGAACTAAAAACGTGTTAAAAGAAAATTAAATGCACCTTAGGACGTAAAAGTCCCAAGGGCACTTTTGAGCTTATTTTTATGCCTTAAAACAGATTCTTATGGCAAAATGGCTTATACCTCTAAAAAGTTCATCCTCTAAATTACTTAAAACAGCTTCTAAAAATTAGTTTAAAAATCAAATTCACAAAGAAAATGCTTGCT
>BQNB010029994.1:0-55285 GCA_026074375.1 Tanacetum coccineum
ATTAGACGGCGATTTATACCTTGTGTATATTCATACAGACTGTTTAATACCACGATTTATACCATTTTTCTAGAATTAGATTCTTAAGTATAAAATTTTATATCTAAATGATGAACTAATTTCCATCAAATAAATCGAATCCTCAAAACACTGGCTTAATATTGAAAATGACTTTTTATCGAGAAATTAATTACTAAATTAATGCCTACTTAATCTTATGGCTTTTGCCCGTTCGACTAAATAAAACACTAAACTAAATAATTTTTGCAAATTATTAATCACTAATCACTTATTAAATTCACACTTAATTCACTAAACACCAATTACTTAACAAGCATAAAAATAAACTACTTGCTAAACATATTAATCAAATAAAAACTAAACATAATAAGCTAAAAATTATTCTACACTATTTAATTGAAAAATGATAGAAAATGGAACCGAATCGAAGAGCTGCAAATAACGATAACCACCTGATTTATTTAGCTAAAGCAAATAATCAAATTCGGTCTAGCTAAATAAACCCTTAAGCTTCATGCCACATGAGTTGACCGGTACCGAAATCAAAACACAAAACTGTTAATAGATATAACAATTAACATTTGCAATTTAACCACTAGGCCTAATCGCAGACCAACTCAATCCTAAGGTAACTAAGGGGCCACCCAACCATTCATTTGCGTTTTAGCCCCACTAAAGAATACCAAGCAGCCCAAGTTATTAAAGATGCAAGCCTAATTATAATCGCAGGTCCAAGCTTTATTTTACAAACAAAAACTCAATCCAATGAAAATTCTATAAACTAAAAACGTGTGACATTTAAAAACAGATTAAACATGTTTTGAATTTAAGAAACAACAATGAGCTAACAAAACTGAATAAGCTGATAAGTTCATTTATGAGTTTACTAACTACCTTGTGATTCACAATTACTCATTACATGTGCAACTATCCCAAATAAAATAAAACTTTAAAACTGTCCCAATTCGGATCTGATTGCACAAAAAAAAGTATGACCCTAATTACCCTACTTAGACACACAATCAGAAGCTCTCCTTCTAAGGTTTCTTTATATACATATAGAACTTAATCACTGCAGATTGGTTAACCTTAATTCCACTTTTAAGCTAGGGTTTTACCTTCCTAAACATGACCTAAATCTGACTCGTATTTACTATTTTGACAACTTTTCTTGTAACCAATATTTAACCAACTTCTTGAACTCCAAATCATTCGAGGCCAGATTTTTTGAAAAATAAACTCTTTGAACTAAAATTTAGGATTTTTAATCATATCAAAACACGTTTTTAACCTCTAGATATCATTAGTTGAACACAAGCCTAAATTCTGCTCAACTCTAAATCATGAATTAACGCGATTTAAACCTAACCGCTTACATCAATAAGATCCTAAATAAACCCTAAACGTTCTAGCATGATTAAAACATCCTTTATTATAGAAGTTTTAATAACCCTAATGATCCATCATATTAATTATTACTTGTTTTAAAGAAAGATTAAACAAAAGCTTAATTGAAACATACCTAAACCTTGATTCTTGAAACACTAGATCACCAACTCGTTCTTGATTTTTTATTTTTTTTTCTTCTCTTAAAGGTTTGACGATTACAAGGGGAGAAGGGAGAGAAAAAGTGATTTATGGTTTTATTAGATTTGTATTTATACTAATAGAATCCTTATTGATATCAAAGTGTTTCCCTTTTTTTTCTTTATCCCTAACCGGCCGAACACCCCTTTAATTATACTTTTTTTTTATTTTTTTATTTAATTATTAATTTACTAATTATCTTCATTACCTTGAGTTTTCATAAATACCTAAGCTAATTTGGGTAAACCTTCTTACATAAACGCAACTTACTAACCTTTTAAAAATAACTTTTCATTTTACATTTCACGTTTTATATTTAGAAAGTCTACTCTAATTCGCCAAATCTCACTCACTTAACTTATTTTCATCATAATACATTTTCCATAAACGCTATTTTCGTTTAACAAAAAAATCATACAATGTATTGACGTAGCCATGTAATGATATTACCGTCATTTATTTTTCCATTATCACTATTTCGAACGAATGGTTATATTATAATACTTATCACTAAAACGAATACACACACTCAAAATGAGATGTGATCATACTCACTCTCAAAGTATCATTGCACTGTATTCAAACACACTTAGCACGCACATAACTACTCATTGCACGCCAGAATGCACACAAAATGAAACTCTTTAGTCATTTCTAAGGTTTCTACTAACTACTGATTAAATCACGAAATGTTATGGTATTCCCATCAATTGAGGAAATCTCTGTCCAAGATTTAAACTAGTAGGAATTAACAACTTGATCCACAAACACTGTGGGTATAGTTAATCCTCTATCTGGTCTTCGTGTTACCCTAAGTAAACGCAAGACAACGTTTTGAAATGCCACCTAACTTCATCAGCGCTATTTTCCTAAGGTTTTACTTCGTGTGAGAAGTTATTACGAGACATAATATTTTGAAAGGTTCCTCGACTAAACGAAGTGGTCTTGTGCTACCTTGATCTCTCATCAATGGACAGTGCATTGCATCCCAGAATCAAATACTTTCAGGATTTGACTCATGAAGGTTCACTGGTCCATGAATGCGACTCACTCCTCAGGTAACCTTAACCTGATAAGCTACAAGACCAATACTTTCAAGGATCTCATATGTCTCTATCATATCTCGGTGTAATTATCTTACCGTCTTTCCACTAATGCATTTACGCCTTTCCAATGGCGACACTTATAATACACGATCATCCAACCTTTAAACTCTAGACGGTTTAAGAATCATTATCCTGCATTTGCTCTTTGATGAAATCTCTAGACACTTTAATGCTTTTCCCTTTATCAATACCAAACTTATCTGTTTAGCTCTTTACTAACTCTAAGTCTATCAAAACTGCACCTCAATCTAGTATGCCCATAACACAGTGATCTACACTTGCTACTCATACCATAGCACTTCAATGGGGAACACTGAATGCTCGAATGATAAAGGTTGTTGAAGAAACGACAGGACTATGGGTAGATGGACAGCCAATCTACCAACAAAATATTTATAACGCTGCACTTAACATATCCTCCAATGTTTGTAGTGTACGCTCACTTTGTCCATTCTGGTTGATGGCATGTTAAGCGAGTTACTCAAATCTTATATGGTCCCTAGTCGCTCTCTGTTACGTTTGCAAAGTGTAAAGTAAATCAACATCTCGATCGAAAGTATCGTCAGGGAACTCCAATGACGTGCTAGCCTAAGTACATTCGAAGATATAATCTCGCGAACTTTCTTCTAGTAAGAAAATCCTGTAATCGAATTGCTAGGAAATAAGCCGATTTGTAAGTTCTGTCGACTTTTATCCTTATACACGTCTTATTCCCACTTCTTGACTAGTATACTTGGTAATAAGATCCATTAGTGAGTCTTTATCCCACTTCCACTCTGGCATCTCAGGTTGTTGCAGTAAACCCGAAGGTCTTTGATGCTTAGCCTTCACTTTTGCATAAGTCAAACACTTACTAACATAGATAGCAATGTCTCTCTTCATTCTCGGCCACTCCAATGCAGTATCTCGAAGGTCATGGTACTTCAGCTATCATCTCTAGGAATTTACTCAGCGGTATCTTGACTTATGAGCTTCATTCAAAATTACCATTCTTACATCACCTACTAAAGGAATCCATATTCTATCCATAAAATACAATCTTTCCAATTCTTCTTCTTTTGATGTGCATGATCGAAATCATGGAGCTCTGTCTGCAGATCGGCCTGACTTTTTTGATACGCCTCTACTCTGGGCTGCCAATATCTCTCTTCACTACAGGACTGAAATGGTCATAGTCCATTGCTAGAAACACGTCTAGGTTTTAAACAGGTCCTTCATTCGGTAAGCATCAACCACCAAAATCTGCGCGCTTTACCAGGTGTAGCGAGTGTTAAATCTCACACCTCTAAATCATTAACTCTCGATCCACATCATTTGGCTATTTTCAACTACGTTTAGGATGAAAATATGTTGAGAAACTGGGGGTTTAGGAGCTCACATGTAAATATGGACACTCGTGCGTCGACTCATTAAAGGATGCCTAGAACGGAGTAGTGAAAAACACGACAAGAGCCTTTTCTAGGGTGGGGGTTGTTTGCTAGTTAGGAGATGTGAATCTGTTCGTTGTCTTGAGGATAGTAGGCGAGACCTTGCATCTTTGCATAATCAACAAAAACTTGTCCTTGATTGTTTTGCACTCTAGTTACTACAAAATTCTTTCTATGCCGGTCTGATATGTGGTTAGAACGACAAGATAGGTGCATTAAGTCAGAGTATGCTTCAAGGGCTGATATGCTTCTTCCTCTGTTGTCACCAACGCGTACTGTTGTCTTTTTAGAGTTAACTGATGATGGGGGTTTGTCAATCTTTTCTTTAGAGAAATGGATGAAATGCCTATAATAGCCAGGTAATCCTAAAAATGATCGAACTTCTGACGGCGTTGTAGGAGCTTTCCAATTCTTTACCGCCTCTATTTTACTTGGGTCTAATGAATACCACTCTGGTTAACCATGTGTCTAAGGAAATGCACTTCTTGCAGACAACTCTCTCATAGACACAGCAATTAGGAAAACTTCGCATACAGGCTTCTCCTTCCTCTGTATCTCTAACATAAAAGTGTCAAGTGAAATTTAAGCTTCTTGACGTGTATTTGAGTTGAGCAGTTTGTATCATGATGAAGACAATGACCAAACGTATCTAGTACGGTTTGCACACATATGTAGAATCAAGTCCTTGAAAACGTGGTGCATTAGTTACGCTATACACTATAATGGCATAAACTTGTAAAATCAATATGTCACCATATCTCTCATGCGTAATTGAAGGTCTTTTGCAAATGTGCATCTCATTGATAAAAACGTAAACTGATGATATCTGACACGAGTATTTATCTGAGAGAAATAAAAAACGCTCCTTGCAACTGATCAAATAAGTCGTCATCGATACTAGGTGTTGGATAACGGTTTTTTATATAGGTATTTTATCAGCTTCCCTATGAGGCGTTACACAGATGAAATGATACATCTTTGTTCTTTCACGAAAACAAAGGTACGGCTTTCACATACAGCGGAAGGGAGTGGTATGTTTGAATACCTTGGCTTGCAACTCGTTGAGGGGCTCAGACTATTTCTATGCATTTTCACGAGGGGACGCCAATCAGAGATGGCAGACGTTAGCGACACAAGAGAGCGCTCTGGAACGAAGTCTATACGGAAACGGCACTTGTCCGGGCCTGCACTGTGGAGAGACCACGACAAGTACTTCCGTAAATAACATCAGTGTTATACATATCGTACTACGGGTGTGTTGTCTTTGTGCCGTGGGTGCTCGTACATGTGCTTGAGTGGGCTTTGGAGGCTTGACAAAGTGTAGTCTCACCTTGATCTTTGTAGGGTTGACCTACCCGCTTTTTGTTTACTTATACTATCCACTAGGCAGACTCAAGCCAGAGAATAACTAATCTCTTTTCCTTTGAGGTTGCTGGATTATCCACTACAGAACTTTTACATAACAATATGGATAGTTGATAGAGGATGTTCCGGGCACATGACTGGAAACAAGGCCTACTGTGAACTATCAAGACTTTAATGGTGGCCTGTTGCTTTGGAGGAAAGTAAAATGTTAACATATTTGGTATAGGTTAAATAAAAACAGAAAGTTAGATTTTTGAGGATTGTGTGCTTTAAGGTGAAAGAACTTTTAGCTTTTCAAATCTCTTTTCTGGTGTCACAGATATGTGACAAGTCAGAACAAAGTTCTTTTCACTGATTGAAATGTCTTGTTTTGTCTCATGAATTTAAGTTACGCCTGATCCAAAAAAAAATCCAAAAGGTTCTGACTTAGAATCCCTAGACAAAACAATATAGATACAGTTTTCAATTTAGATGATACATGGTTCCTTCCGGAGGTTTAGCTTGGTTAAATGCAAATGCACAATTGTTTGAATCTAACAAAATGGCATAGGAAGGTTGGGTCATTGTTACTTTTAAAAACTTAAACATAACCTTATGAGGAAACTTGTAAGAGGTTTACCTTCAAAGATTTTTCAAAATGACCACTTGTGTTGCTTGTCAGAAAGGAAAGCAACACACAAGGCCTCCTGTAAGGCCAAATCAGTGAGCTCTATTAGGTCACTCCTTACAGCTTTTTAATATGATTTGTTTTGGTCCCTAGCATCTGTAAGGAGCTTAAACCATAAGACTTATTGCCTGGTTATCACTGATGATTTTAGCAGGTTTAGTTGGGTGTTCTTTTTAAGAACTAAGGATGAAACTAGTGCAATCCTTAAGGTTTATATAGGTCATAATAGAGGAACCAATTAAATCAAAAAGTTAAAAACTATTAGATGTGATAATGGTACAGAATTCAAGAACATGGATTTTATTGAATTATGTGGGTCAAAAGGGATCAAGAGGGAATACATTAATACCAGAACTCCACAACAAAATGGAGTTGCTGAAAGAAAGAATAGGACCCTTATTGAGGCTGCTAGAACTATGCTAGCAGATTCATTTTTACCTAACACTTTTTATGCTGAAGCAGTTAGTACTGCTTGTTATGTTCTTAATAGGGTATTAGTGACCAAGCACTATAACAAGACACCTGATGAACTTGTAACTGGGTAAAATTACCAATCATATAGTACATAAGACCTTTTGGGTGCCATGTGGCTATCATGAATACCATTTGTCCATCTGGAGCAGTTTGATGGGAAATCAGATGAAGGGTTTTTAGTTGGGTATTCTCTACAAAGAAAGGCTTTTAGGGTATACAATTTATAAACCAAGAGAGTTAAAGAAAACCTCCACATAACCTTTTTAGAGAATAAACCAAATGTTGCAGGGAAAGGACCAACTTGGCTGTTTGATCTTGATTATTTTAATGAATTCAATGACATTATCAACCTGTAAGATCAGAGTATCAAGCTAACAAACATGAGTGTGTCCACAAGAAGAAGCTAATCAAAGTGCAGGTACAGATGAAATGTGTGATTATAGGTGATTTGAAAAAGAAGCTGAATTTGCTAGGACTTCTTTGTATGGGGGCCAATATGGTTTCATATTCTTCAATAGTTCAACGAGGTCAACAAGCAAAGGAGGCAGGTGATAGCACCTAACAAACATCCTGATTTAAAGACAGATGAGAAGCCAGTAGATAAGAAGGATCAAGTCATTTTTTAATGAACTTGAATGAATTAGAGGCAAGAACAGGATGTAAAGATGCAGATGAACGCTCTCGAGGAAGGTGTTTGCCAAGAAAATAGGATTTGCCTTTTACAAGCAGGAGCTGCTTAAAAACTTGAGTACTAACTTAGAGTACAATACTGCTAGCACACCTGTTAGTACTGTCAGTCCTTATGATGGACTTTCCTTCTTGATTCCAACCTATCCTGGACCAAGATGATGAGAAATACTGGCCTTGTGGACATTTATAAAAATCCTATGTTGGTATTTTTACAAAATTCATTTATGATGATGAGGGTGCAGTGGCTTGACTTCGAAATTTAGAAACTGTTGTGAATGTCAATCCTATTCCCACATCAAGGATTAACTTTATTCATCCTTCAACTCTAATTCTTGGAGATCTACAATCAACAGTTCAAACAAGAAGTTATATGGTGGACTAAAAGTTATGGAGCCTTTACTTTGTAAAGTTGCATTCAAAAAACAAAGGAATAAATAATCATATGGACTTCAGCATTGTTTTTTGCTTGTTTCTAGTCTCAAATCGAACTTTAATTCTCTGGAGCACTTGAAGAGGGTAAGTTGGGTTGTTGCTATGCAAGATGTATTGTTGTAGTTCAAAGATTCAGAAAGGTTGGATTTTGTAGATTTGCCTTTAGGGGAACGAAGGTAATTGGAACATAAAGGGTTTATAGAAATAAGAAGGATGAGTGAGGAGTTGTGGTTAGGTATAAGGCAAGGTTAGTTCGCTCCAAGGACATAGCAAGAGGAAATGGATAGATTGATGAGGTTTTTTGCTCCTTGTGGCCGGATTGGAGCCTATTAGGATCTTGTTAGCCTTTGGCATCTTACATGGGATTCAAGTTATCAAGATGGATGTGAAAAAGTGCTTTCCTTTATCGGAAAAATGTGATGCGTGAGGTCTATGTGTTCTAAACACCAGGTTTTTTAGATCCTAAAATATCCTAAGAAGGTTAAAAGTAGTCGAAAGTCTCTATGGTTTACTCACATGCTCCCAGAGCCATGGTATGTACCTTTATCTACTTTTCTTGTTGAAGCAGGATTACAGAAAGAAGGAACTATTGCAAGACTATTTTCATTAGATGGACAAACATGTTGATTTATATTTAGTACAATGTTTTTGTTGGATGATATCATATTTGGTTCTACAAAGAAATCTTGGTGTGATGAATTTGAGGCATTAATGAAGAGTAGATTTCAGATGAGTTCTATGGGAGAGCTCACTTTCTTTCTTGGATTACAAGTCAAACAGAAAGAAGATGGTATCTTTATAAGTCAGGATAAGTATGTTGCAGAAATCCTGAAGAAGTTTGACTTTGTCAGTGTTAAGACTGCTAGTACACCAATTGAGACCCAGAAGCCTTTAGTCAAGGATGAGGAAGCCAGTGATGTGGATGTACATCTTTATAGATCCATGATTGGTTCTTTAATGTACTTGACTGCTTCTAGGCCTGATATTATGTTTGCAGTCTGTGCTTGTTCTAGGTTTCAGGTCACTCCAAAGACCTCCCATCTAAGTGCTGTTAAGAGAATCTTTAGGTATCTAAAGGGCAAACCCAAACTGGGCCTTTGGTATCCTAGAGTGTCCTCATTTGACCTAGAATCCTACTCAGATAGTGACTATGCTGGAGCAAATCTTGACAGGAAATCCACAACAGGAGGTTGTCAATTTCTTGGCAGGAGACTTATTTCTTGGCAATGCAAAAAGCAGACCATTGTGGCTACTTCTACTACAGAGGCAGAATATGTTGCTGCTGCAAGCTGTTGTGGGCAAGTTTTGTGGATTCAAAATCAGATGTTAGACTATGGGTTCAATTTCATGAACACAAAGATCTACATTGATAATGAAAGCACAATATGCATTGTAAAGAATCCAGTATATCATTCCAAAACAAAGCATATTGCTATTAGGCACCACTTCATAAGGGATGCTTATGAGAAGAAACTTATCCAGGTGCTTAAAATCCACACTGATGACAATGTAGCTGATCTTCTAACCAAGGCATTTGATGTTAGCAGGTTCCAGTTCTTGGTTGTTTCTATTGGGATGATAAATCCATAAGCTGCATTAGTTAAAGGGAGGCAATATGATATGTTGTACAGTTTGTATGAAGTGATGCATTTCAAGAAGTTCAATGGGATTCAGAGAGTCATTGAGAAGAGTTTTTGATGGTACTGAAGCACTGCTGTTACCTACATTGTTCATTCTTTGGTTGGCAACAGGTAGTACCGACAGTGCAAATTTAGTACCGATGGGCAAAGTTAGTACCGCTATAGAGACGTTGAAGATAAAAATACCGCCAAGGGTACAAAGTGTAAATTGAAACGGTTTCCTTGAAGTTAGGTTTCCTAAACCTATATAAACCCATCTCAATTGCACAGTTACCTTAAGTAATCACTCTCAAATACTTTCGTTTATACAAGCCCTAATCTCTCTCTCACCGACGATCACTCATTCGAATATAATGGCTGTTCTTGAATCGTGCCCTAAGCACAATATGGTCGCATATCTAGAGAAGACTGATGGGAATGCCGAGTTTCATGAGATCATTGATTTTCTTACGCGCAGTTCCATTCATCATGCTCTCACTGTAAGTCCAGTAGTTTCTACTACATTTGTTGAACAATTTTGGACGTCTCCAAAGTCCAAAATAATCAACAATGTTAGGCACATTACTGCCAAAGTAGCTGGTAAGCCTGTGTCTATCTCTGAAGCATCAATAAGAAGTGATCTTCTTTTTGATGATGCTAATGGGATAGACTCACTCCCTAATCAGGCTATATTTGATGTTATACAGCTTATGGGGTATGAGGGGGATTTAACTGTGTTAACATTTAACAAAGCTTTGTTTTCACCCTAATGGAGGTTTCTATTTCATACAATGAATCATTGTATTAGTTCAAAAAACACCTCTTGGGATCAAATTCCCACTAACATTGCCACTGCTGTCATTTGCTTAACATCTAAACAGAAGTATAATTTTTCTAAATTAATTTTTGATGGTATGCTTAGACCTTTAGATGCAAAGAAGAAGTTTGTAATGTACCCATGTGTTAGGATCACATAAATGGTCCCAAACAAAGAAGCTTCGGTCACTTGAAGTTACAAGACAAAAGTCTAGCTCGAAAGACTATGTTATTTAATGTTTATTATGTATAAGGGCCAAGATGTAAAAAGCCCAAATAGAAAGCCCTAAAAGGCAAATCCTTTTAGTATAAATAGACCTAGTCTTAGTCAAAATTAGGTTAGCTTCTCCATTTTATCTTTTTCAACTTAAGGGTTTGTAGCAACTTTTATTTTCTTTCAATCAAAAGTTCTTCATGTTTAATCTTTTGTGCCATTGATCTTGTGCTTAATCCATGGAATGATCTAGGGATCCTACAATTGGTATCAAGAGCCTACAAGATTGATGTATTGATTTGGTTTGTATTTTTTTTCTTCTTCTTGTTTTCGAAAAAAAAGGGGTTTGATTAATTGTTTGTTTGATTCTTGATTCATAGATGGTTTATGTTTAATCTAATATCACTCAAACCATCTTGTTAGCAATCAACGATCTCGTGTTTTTCTTTTGTTCTTGTTGTTTTGGTTCGAAAAGTATTACAAAAAACGTAGGGATCGAACGAGTTTTAGTCGTTTCGATCGAACGAGCGACATTCTTGTTGGGATCGAACGAGTGGAAACGCAGTGGGACTCGAACGAGCGGAAGTCTTTGTGGATCGAACGAGTGGTTCGAACGAAGGGATCGAACTAGCGGTACGAACAAAGGATCGAACTAGGGGAAATCAAGGAGGATCGAACGAGGGGTAAACAAGGAGGTTCGAACGAGAGGATCGAACAAACGATCGAACGAGATACGATCGAACGAGTGGAGATCTAAGCGATCGAACGAGATACGATCGAACGAGTGGAGTTCTAGACGATCGAACGAGTGGAGACTTAGACGATCGAACTAGACGATCGAACGAGTGGATCGATCGAACAAAATCTAGTGGGGATCGAACTAGACGACCGAACAAGCAAAAATAATTTTTGTGTCGGATTGTTCCGAAATTTTTATACCAGCTCGAAAACGGCCCAACGGTCATTTTTTGGCCATTCGGAACTAGTTGATCGAACTAGCGGACGACCGAACAAGCAAAAAAAAAAAAAAAAAAAATTTTTGTGTCGGATTGTTCCGAAAATTTTTACCAGCTCGATAAACGGCCCCCAACGGTCAAGATCTTCCTCAACGAGCGAGAGCCCTGTTTTTTTTGGCCATTCTGGAGGTATTAGGCCCTCAAAACTGCATTTTAATGTTTAAATTACCGAGAAAAATCACAAAACCTACAACAAGTCATCAATCATCAATCCTTAAGATCAGATCATTCATAATCTACGATATTCAATGGCAACCCAATGAAGAAAACAAATGCTGTGGCAACCGATAACCGTTCCACCTAATGTTCGGTTGTAAATGATTACGAATCATGGAAGATTTCGTTACACAGGTACTTTCGAGGCAAACCCCAATGGCAAGCTGATATGGAAATCCATCCAGAATGGACCTACACCTCACCTGATGGTCACTGATCCTCCACCTGCTAATTCTACTGTTATGCCCGCACCTAGGAAGAAGCTTGACTCTGAGTTCAATGACGAAGAAAACAAGCTCGAAATGGCTGATACTTCAAGCTGAAATCTTCCCTCATTCAAGGTCTTCCCCGACACATCTTCAAAATACTCAATCAGACAAGCAACCCCCCCCCCCCCTCTGCAAAGGAGATTTGGGATAATGTGGAAATGGATTATGCAAGTGTTCAGGTAGGACTCCTATTACTAACAAAGGAAGGAATGATCTAGTCTCGATGAGTTCGAACGCTTTCGTGCCATTGGAAATGAGTCCATTCATGATCCTTTGTGCTTTCACAGCTTGTGAATGATATGAATATTCTCATCTTGAAATCCCCTACTCACTCAGCATAAAACACTAAATTTGTCAACAATTCTCCGGCCTATTGGGGTAAGTATGTGGACTAATTCACGCTATGAAATGGATATCTCAACCACACCTTATGTTCAGATCTATTATCATCTCAAAGCTACGAGGCTCATGCCAAAAAAGACTCTCAGAACCATGAGCAGTCTAAAGTATTGTTGATCCACTGGCTAAGTTTGCTCACACCACATCATCACCTATCTTTATCCCCTCCACATACAATAACCCACATCACCTACATCTAAATACTAAATCTTTCCCACATAACATATATAACACAAACATATAAACCATCTAAACACCCCACCCTAATTTCCAACACCACACACTTCACAATCACCTTATCATCATTACCCCAATAAACACCCCAAACATTTCACCTACTTACATAATTACCACCCTTATCACTCTCCTCCTTATCAAATAACCCCATCATCCCCCTTTTTATTTTTTCTTTTTTTTTTTTCTTTTTTTTCGGGGTTTTCACCCCCCTTTTTTCCCCGGGAGGGAGGAGAAGACATGTTGTAGGCAGTGTAAAGAACCCAAGAGAAAGATGGATCTCAGTACTTCAAAGATAAAGCTTTTACTGATGGAAGCTTAATAGAGAAGGATATGTGTTTAGATGCTGAAGCAGAAGCATTCCTCGCTGATGTGGAATGCAACGCACCTTATGATCAACCTCAGGCACTGACTACAACAACAGTTTCAAGCCAATCACGGGGATGCATATGACTCAGACGTGATGAAGGCCCTAATGTGTTGTCGCTTTCTATGGCCAATTTGTCATCCACTAGTGCAACCAAACAGTCAAGTCAATTGAAGGTACACACCCAATGACAAATAAAATCTTTGATAAATGTGGATTATCAGTTTGAATCGAGATGCACCAGGAAGACTTTAGACTCCGATGCTGAGAACTGAGATTGATGACATAAGATCCCCGTTTTCATCAGTATCTTACTTGACACCGAAGCCCAAATGTTCCAACTGAGGTTATCTTGCTGAACATCTGATAAGTTTCTATGATTGCCATCTTACTGACTTGCAAACCCACTTGACGTACATTATAGGTTTAACCAAGAAAATGCTTAGAAGTCGAGACTTTAAAAAAAGAGCTTTCTCATGCAAGCAAGAAAATATTATCGTCTAGATACCCAAAAGGTCAAATCGATCTTGAACCAAGTTAGACTGGAACAAGCCCTAGTGATTTCAGCGAAAGAGCGGAACGCTGAACTTGTGACAATAAAACGATATTGCTTTAAATCCAATCTTTCAGGAAAAGAAAAATCAATTGCATTTTTACAATCTGAAAAAGAAAAAGATTTTATCTTGAGAAAAAGGATTCAGCTGGATAGTTATCTGTTGAAAATCGTTTGTTTAAAGAATGCTAACAAAGTTGCAAGAGATATATTGCAAAGATTTAAACATGCAAACAGAAAACTCATTCCTATGCTTTTTAAAAAGAAACAAAATGGCCAACCGCTGACTTGCACAAGGACATCCTAGGTACCCGAACCCAGGTCTAGGGTTATATGGACAAAGCGTGCTCAACCCGCGTATATATGATGCTGATACCTTTTATGCACTTACTCACCAACCCGTTAGTACATGGGATAGTGAAGAGGGTTTGTTCAACAAGTTGTTAGCATGAAAAAACAGATGAGCGAAAAAACCAGGGACATGTTAGACCGCAAACGGTTTCTATGACCAAGCTTAAATGCCCTTACGTTTGTTCCTCAACAGGGAAGACTATCTCGTGAAACAGGCGTTATTGGCTTTACTGCACAATGAAACGTGCTAGTCAAACTAGTAACTCTAAATAGTCCTGTCACTCCTTTTGTTCGTTTAAAAGTCGACATCCCAAGTCAAAGTTCTGGACCAGTCTTCGAATAATGTTAATGTTGTTTTTTCCTCAATTTGAAGGGTCTCATTAAAAGAAAGAACAACACAAAAAAACCAGATTATGTTTCTGAATTGGTGTTTTGATTATGCAAAAACAGTTTGTTGAACAACAATATGAGTACCCTTTTACGACCATTTCAAAAAAACATATCAAGCTGCTAATGAAACATTTTTCAAGAGTTAAGAGAATTTGATCAGATTTTTGATGAATTGGAGGCGATATGAAAATGTGTTCTTGATAACAAGAACCTGACCATAGAGAAGAAAATTTTTTTAATCAAAAATGACTGCTTAATTGCTGAGTGTTTAGAAAAAGATATCTGCTCTATTGTGCTTACTTCCGATATTGTTGTGCCCCCTAGTTCGAATTGCCTTTGCGGACGATCTTAGGTCTGCTATGCGATAGGGAACACACTAAAGTCTTGACTTGAAGCATGAAGTTTTCAAACAACAAAAATGGTCATTGAATCTGAGAAACGTAACTCTCATTTACAAAAGTAACCATTATTGCTTTACACTTAAAATTTCAAAACTATAACAGTGATAGACACTTCCAGTGCTCCATATGCCAATTTTTGAAATTAACAAGTTAAGAAAGTTTGCTTCAAGGAAAGATTGACACTATCGGAATTTAGAAACTAAGATCAACATCACGAGAATGTGAATGTAGGTTCCATTGAAGGTATCTGTGACCAACAGGGCTGTTTAGAAACGGACAAGAATTCAGTTGATAGATTGTTTACCTCCCTTAGGATTCAGCTCAGACGGCCTTAGGTAGAAAAACGTGAGTCTGAAAAGAACGATATGATGAACTGCAAAGGGCGCAATTTATCACTCACGCTAATGCATACCACTGAAAAGCTAGTGCGCCTTCACTGCTGAGAATACATGATAAAGCCCAAGTGAATGGTAAAACAAGTAGTGGACCTTCAACCTCTGAGACACCCAAAGTGCTTGCTTCAGGAATTTACAACGTAGGTTCTAAGTATATTCCACCACCCAAAAGAGCCAACTGGGTGAAACCATCCCCGTTGCCTAAGAAAAAGCAAGTTACTTTTCAAGAACCTTCCAGACCTTCAACTAGACCCACTCGAATAACCACCAGTGCAACAAAACAAGAAGCATAATGTTTCTGTGAATCTGTCTACAAGAACAAAACCTGCCACTGAACCTCGCAAACCTATGCCAAAGAGCCACACTAGGAACCATCGTTTCTTGCCTAGTAAAAGTAGCCCTTACCCACCTACTACCCTTACCCTTGTGAACGAGATGAGAGCAGCCCCCAGATCACAATAGAAGTTGATGAATTTTGTTCGAATCATAATAAGTTTGTGATTGTTCTTTGTAAGTCTCGTGAATACCAAAAAACCCCCAGGCTCAAACATAGTGTCATCATTCTAAGAAGGTTTGGAAAGCAACCCAGGGTATCATAATGTGAAACACTCTAAGACAGCTTGGAGACAACTAGATAAGGTCGTTGGTAGTGTTAAGCCTCAGTGGAAACCCACTGGACGACATTTAGCGTTGTTTGATAACTGTCCTACTTTAATAGGATAATGAACCCATTGGTGAGCCTTTAGAAACTGTAACCCGAGCTGTTAGTTCAGTTCAAAGTGACTATGACTCTAGGTTCAAACTGATTGCAAAACTTTTGATCGAAAGGTCTGGTTCCAAGGGGTTATCGGATATTTTTGGAGTGTTCAAATTGTATAATGTATTATTAAAAAAAAAAAATTTTTTTTTTAGATAAATGGCTTGCAGTTATTTCAGACTGTAACCCGGTCTTAGCCCAGAGATTTAATGCACGCTTCAGTGCTTTATTTCTTTACAGACAAGAAGTTGTCTAAGCCCCGAACCTTTTTTTCTCATAAACAACTTGTTTTATCAAACATGTTCGGGTTAACCAAATCAAACATTGTCACGGGTCATTGTTTTTGAGGGGGATCAGTATTTTAACAGTTGTTGCAGGTCAAAAGGGAACGTACTGTTGCTGCAAGATTGACACGTACCAAATCCTGTTACAAGTTCAAGACACGATTGCAGTCTCATTCCTGTCTGGTATTCTAAAATTCTTGCGTCAATTTACTCATTGATATTTGTGCTATTTCACCCTCACCTCATTCCTTTGAGGGGGAGATGATACAGTTTAAGTCCATTTCTAGATCAAAAACCATTCACAAGTTTCATTCTGTTGATATCGGGGGAGAGATGTGACTTAAACGTGTAAATGGTAATTTATATATTCCATTGATTCTAAATGCTAAAAGTCCTTATCCATGCATGTGCTAACAACATCTTTCGATTATAGAACGACACATGTGTAGGGGGTGATTAAGTGTTAATATGATCAAAAATGTCAAGTACCAAAGTTTAGTTGTTATCACAAAGTATCTTGATAAAATGACAAAGATTCTTTTGTTTCATGTTTGTGAAAGGGTGATTTATGGAATGCTGAGTGGAAAGAGATGTTGTCCACCAGGGCTATTCGTATGCGAGATGCTCATGCCTGGTTCTTCGGGACTTTACCGCCCAATAGTGAAGGGATTTCCATAAATGTACTTGTACAAGTTTTGGATTTCCCATGGCACACATTAATATCTTTCGGGATATATTTCACAAAACATCATCAGAAGCATTCTGATTTAAACTTCTCGTTTGTGCCACCAAACCAAATTTTTATAAGAACATCGAATGTTTCAAATAATTTTTGCCACAGGCATTCTACGGGTACTTTAATTGTATTTAAGAAGTAAAAACGCTGAAAAAAAGGAATTTGTAAGTGGTATAGTCAGCAGATAGTAACTGTACGGACTCAATTCTTTTACCATTCTATCAGTTAGAAATACTTATAGTGTGTTAGTCTTCGGACATTTGGTCTATTAAAGAACGGTGAACATTTGGGGAATCTGATGTGCCGAAAAACCTGTCAAGAAGGTTCTGTTAATGAATCTATCTGATCACAGGTGCAGTATTCATACTGTAATCATTTCTGATCACAAGTGCAATATTCATACTGTAATCATTGATCCTCACAGAATCAGAGGTTAATGTAACCGACCAGATTGAGTATCGTCTATACTCGGTCCCTTCAAAATATAAAACCTTTGTGTGTTCACAAAATGTTTTTCTAGAACACATTAAGTGGATTTTACCTAACAAAATGTTTTTGTTGGTGACTAAATTGTTCTATCATAGCGAATGACGACTCAAAGTTTCCGATGCAAGACACATGCTCATATCCATACCACAGTATCTGAAGTAATCAAGAAAGTTTTCATACAAGGCTTCTGCACAATCTCTGAGAATCAATGTCTTCTTCAAATTCTAAAAGTTACAATGATTGGAAGAAGAGACATCATCAAAGCTTTCAAAGATTCCAACAGATATGAGCATGTGAGACTAAAGATCAGCGTATGGCAAAGTCTAAGTGAAAGGAGATCACAAAGTAATTCAAAGAAGTAAAGCTTAAACAAGTCAAAGATCAAGATCAAGTCATCACATCAAATTCTGAAGATCATGATCAAGGTGTTAACGTTTGAATTACCAAAGCACAACAAGTGAAGTACCCCATCAACATCGAGCTAAAGAGACAAGGTCGAGTGAACTTCTCATGACCTCATCTAGGGGGAGATTGTTAGGTTCACCTAAATGGACCCAAACAAAGAAGCTTCGGTCACTCGAAGTTACAAGACAAAAGTCTAGCTCGAAAGACTATGTTATTTAATGTTTATTATGTATAAGGGCCAAGATGTAAAAAGGTCAAATAGAAAGCCCTCAAAGGCAAATCCTTATTAGTATAAATACTCCTAGTTTAGTCAAAAATTAGGTTAGCTTCTCCATTTTATCTTTCATCTTAAGGGTTTGTAGCCACTTTTATTTTCTTTTAATCAAAAGTTCTTCATTGTTTAAATCTTTGTGCCATTGATCTTGTGCTTAATCCATGGAATGATCTAGGGATCCTACATAGATGCAACTGTTTAAAAAGGCAAATGGGTTGACACAACACAAAGGCTTACGGGGTGAATCATTCTCTAAATTTAATCTTTACCAAAAGCGTTACACCAACAAGGGCGACAAAACCACATATACACACCCGTAACGACGGATGGGACATGTATGATTGCCCACTCCCTCATTTGAGCAAAACCAAAGGGTTAGGATGGAGAATGATATAGGGTAGGATAAAGACATGGGATGCACATTTAATTGTTGTTAAATAAAAACATAAAACAAATAGTTTCCTAAGTCCACAATCTCCCCGTCACTGGTCGCATTCAAATCCCATAAGGTAAAAACGAGGGTCAAGAGTCAAGGGGTCTTCATAATACATGAGTTAATGCATATGAGATATAGCGTAATGCCTTATAATCTCCATAACTTAGGCAAGAAAGTCGCATTAACTCGGCCATCATAATCAATGAACAAAATTTATGTGCTAAAAAATTTTAAAAATTTAGGCCAAATTAGCACATAATTTCACCAAGTACCTCATTTCTATCTTCCTTCTCCCCCACTTGAGGTGTATAATGCCTTCATTGTACATATATACTTATAATAGAAATAAGAGATAGAAATGTCACGGGTTTATAAGAACTACCCGTTTATAAAGACGGAATCATCGCTAGCTGGACAAGGCGGAAATACTACCACAATACGACATATAAGCTGATTTATAATGATGATCAGTTGTAATAAACTACACTTGCTTGCATCCTCTTTATTCTATTTTTTTGTTTTTTTCATTTTTTTGATGCAAAACAAGGATACAAATGAATCACGATACAAACACATATATACATGAGCATCCCCCCACTTGAGATCAACTATCTTCAAAACCCGTCTTTTCTTAAAATACCCTTTATCCTAACCCCACGACTTTTACCAGTAAAACTAAAATTAACAAGCAACTCCCTGATCATGGACAAAATAAACTACAAGGAAGGCTAGGCGATATGTGTAACGAAAAACATATATTGGGTTACACAATGAAAGGAAAGGCTCAGGAAGTTGTACTAGGGGTATCTTGCACTAAAGATGAGTGCAACGAAGGGTTTAATAGAGGGATTGACTAATCAGTGTGAAAAGCCAATATACACAAACATAACATGAAACAAATGGGCTATTTGGGGTTAATTTTAAATTTTGCCTTTTATCACAACTGCACCGATTACACTAGGTTCAATGCTTATTATGGTGGTCTCGAAAAGATATACCAGGCCAAGTTCTAAAGTCTACTACAGGCACCGGCATACTCATTTTTATTGGATTATATATAAGGGGAAAACATAAAGGCTTATCCTCACACAATGGAAATATAAGGTAGGTGTGCTTAGTAAAGTCTTAACTAGTTAAGTAATGAAAAATATGTCAAAATATTATTAATGAAAAGGAAAGTGTAATTAAATGGGTTATTATTTCTAATCCCTTCCTCCCACTTGAGTCAAACTTAAGTATATAAAGTTAAAATAGGAAGGGTCAAAAATGGAACGGATTACTCCCGTGGATTTGCTTGGTATAATGAAGAGACATCATGCTCTAAGCCATGCTCCAAGTCTGCTTCTTCGAGCAATATCCACCATCACAGGCAACTTCATCATCCTGTAAAGCATCCTACTAGACCGATTCGGGATGCTTCCTTGCAGCTTGATTAACATCCTAGCACCTCATCCTGTGCATTACATGTATAGCTGCAAGAAAGACTAATACCAAAAGCATAAACCAGGATAGAAAGCACCATAGCACAAAATATACAAAACTGTACAAAAACCTAACTCACTTTCATAGGAATCATGGTTGCATTTAGCGTATGCAACAAGCCTTTTAAACCACTTGGTGGCCCAAGTGGACGAGTGAAGTCTCGTGAGGGTTTCGAGAGAACATACCCATAAATTTCATTTACCAATATACACGGTTTTGTAAAATTTTAAAAAAGTTAAAGATTTTCAGGAAAGGATTACGGCGTAACCCATGGGATGTGTTACGCCATAATTATGTGGTTGCGAATTTTTGAAAATTTATTAGATCTAATTACGGCGTAACCTTAGGAATAATTACGCCGTAACAACTTTGATTGAGCCGTAACTATAAGAGTTACGCCGTAATGTGTTGCATATCAGGAAATAATCAATCATATAAAACGAGTCCATGAGACATCGAATTCCATCCCTTGCAGTGAGAACCTGCAAAACAAAGTAAGAAATATACAAAACCAACTACATACAGAAAATAAATGAACTAAACTAAAAGGATAGGTCGGGTTGTCTCCCGAAAAGCACTTTTCTTTTAAAACAAGTCTTTAAGTTAGACTCAAGCCTCCATCACGACTTTCTTGGACACCTCCACATATGTCCAATCTTCATGTCCTCTCCTCAACCTGTAAATAATTGCTCAACCCGTACACTATCAAACCTGTGCATTAAATGTGTCATAAAACTGAGCAAAAAGAGGAGCACACATTAATGACAAATACTTGGCTTGGCAAGCTATGCCCAAACTATTTTTGGTGTCTTAGACCCAAATACGCCGTAACAAGCACTACCAAGTCACATCATACCCAAGTCTGAGACGCATTTTTTTACTTCACAATACAAGTTACGCTGTAACCAATTGAACTGGTTACGCCGTAACATAACAAGTTACGCCGTAATCCAAAGCATTTCGCCATAACAACACTTAAGCAAACATGCAAGCACACAGAAATAGGAGAAGAATAGAAGGTTTAAGCATACACAACCACACAGAAACACACATATATCAATAAAAGAATCAAAAACTACAAAAACCGTTCCCCGACAACGGCGCCAAAAACTTGATGCGTAAATTCTTTAAATAAAAACTACGTCAGGTTTTACATTTATAAAACCCTAACTACCTTGACTATTCCTACACACTAAACAACAGTGTAGCCTATCGTGTATAGTGTAGTGATTGGTAAGTACGTGTATCGACCCAAAGAACGGTTTGTGTCTCTAATTGTCTAGTTGATTTTATTATTCTACCTAAGAAAGTAGGAAAGAAAGCTTGTTTTGAGATTTGAGATTACAGAGGATTATTTGGTGGTAAGCCTTGCTTGTCGAAAAGGGAAATTGGTATAGTGGTTGACAACTAGAAGGATGAACGCAATTAATTACAATGATCTCTAGTGCAATGTATTGTTGCAATCTTAAAGCCACTTATCTTATGAGATACGCTTAATCCTAAGTAGGCGGTCTTCATATTTGCTTTCACTCCTAGTCGAGTATTAATGTTAAGGGATCGCCTAATTGTCCTAGGTCGAACCACCAATGAATATTGGTCTTTCGATTGGAGAATAGAAAACACTTAGTGTCGTAAGTCACGATACACCAAGAATTCTCTCAACCTCAACTTAATACTTACTCAAGAGCACAAGGATCACTTAAACTCACTACATAAAATAATAAAGAAAGCGATAAAACAACGAGATCATAACTTAATAATCAACGAGATAATTAAATAATTAAATGCCAAAAACAAATAATAAAGCACAATCAATAACATAGAAATAATAAATTAAACCGCAAGATCTGCTAAATCAAAATAATAATTGAATTAAATTAAAGAGAATAAATTGAAGTATGATTACAAACTGTGTTGAATTTAATGCTCTCGATCCCCTAGCCGGACGCCATGGCAAACCTCTAAGGTTTTGCCCTATAACCAAGCAAGCAAGCGTGCGCTAGCTCACTTTTTCCTTCTTTCCTTGCCATCGGCTTATTCCACCAGATCAAAATGAATCAAATTCATGATAATGAATTCTATTTATACTAAATATGAAGTTTGGCATATGCACGAATTCAGCCCCTCGTCTTCTATTGAAATTGTAATTATTAATTGAAACATCGTAGCTTTTGTGCAACATTGGCCCCCGTGATGACTCATCATTACTGCGTAACCGCACCGACTGCGTTACGCCGTAAAACTTCTGACGCGGCATTCCTTCTTTTAGTGATAAATTTGTTTACGGCGTAATTAACTCGTTACGTTACGCCGTGACCCTTAGTCAGCATAAACATCATCAGCAATAATATTTTACGGCGTAACTCCTGCGGACTAGTTACGACGTAATGCCTCGTCAGCATAATATCTTCGTAATTAATAATTGATTACGGCGTAATGCCTGCGGGACGTTAGCCGTAATGTCTTCTAAACTTGTAAAATTGGTATCTTTCGTCTTTAAAAATATAGTACCCCTACTAAATAATATAGTAATGGTACTATTCTTCGTTTGGCTCCAAAGTCACTTCCTGGGGCAATATAGTAGCTCTCCATTAAATTTTAGTACCTCTACTAAATAAATTAGTATTGGTACTAAATTTGGCTATTTCTTGCATTTTTCTGTTCCATTGCCCAAATTACCTGGAATTCGAGATATAAATGAATTAAGTACCGAATTCATATAAAGCAATGCAATAAACGTGAGAATTTGATATGAAAAAGTATTAAATATTTGATGTTATCAGAGGGAAAGGGAGAAAATGAGTGTTGTATGTGAGAAAATGGGAGTGTAAAGTGTGGGTTGAGTATTGGGAGGAGGTTGAGTGTATGGAGGATTGTGTGGAGTATTAAAGATGATTATGGGGAAGCAAAACAATAATGATTATGTTTTGGTTAGGGGGTATGTGTACTTAAGCCAGATTTTGGAGGGATAAAGAGGGGGAGAATTTTAAATTTTGTTAAATGGTATATACAATAAAACGTCCTAAGTCTAGACCGCAAACGAGTAAACGTGTAATCGGGTTACATTTTAAAAGACGTAAACACGTAAAACGAACCAAGTTTCCATGTACGTGTGAGACTAACAAGTTAAGATCAACTCAAGCATATCATGACAATTAGTTAACGCTAAATAAAATCATAGATCGAAGGTACGTTCATAACGTGAGGGTGCCTAAAGATACATTAAAAGAATTAATTCAACACGTGATTAGTTATTAGTCTAAATACGTGATTAGTTATTAGTCTAAACATCATGTGAGGGGATAATAAGTGAATCACCGACTAGTAATTTCTAATAATTAGACATACAGAAGTTAGTATGAATTTTTATTAGTCCTTAAGGAACTTGAGTTTGTATGATACTGGTCCAACCCTTTTTAGTAATCTCGCAAGGTTCAATAAATCTAGGTATAAGTTTAACTTTTCTCCTAAAGCGTACTGACCATTTCCAAAGTGATACTTTGATTTAGACTTTATCGCCGACACTAAATTCTAATGGTATCCTATGTTATCCGTAATAAAAAAAAATTGATGATCACTGGTAGCTTTATGTCTTTCTATGATTGTTGAGTTTTTTCTAATAGATTTGTAGATAATGTCGAGTTGTGTCAACTGTCTATCTCCTACTTCTGACCAAAAAAGTGGTGAATGACACTTATACCCATATAAGACTTCATGTGTGACACATTTAATGCTAGTGTTTTAGATGTTGTTATAGGAAAACTCAAAAAAGGTAAATGAGCATCTCAACTTATGTTAAATTGAGTTACACATGCCCGAAAGCATGTCTCCTAAGGTTCGGATGGTTCACTCACCCTGTCTATCTGTTTGAGGATGGTAGGCGGTGTTCAATTACCTTAATATTTCTAGAGTGATTGCCAAAATCATGACACAAAGCGACTAACTCAATTTGAAATGATGTATATGAGCCTTCTATGACGTGAAGAAAAAAGTTTCATAGATGTAAGTTTAAGCAAGTCTTTTTGTCTTTTAAATTTCCCGAATAGGATTGAAATGTGTAGATTTCATTAGTCAATCTATTACGACTCCAATTGAATTATGCCCTTCTTGCATTTTGAGGCTATTTAGTTATTAGGTCCACAAACATTTGTTCCTAATTACTATAAGGATATTTGGGTTGTTGCAACGATTTGGATGGCTTAAGGTATTTGACATTGACTTTCGAGAAAGTCAAGCATGTTCTATCATACATGGCGATATCCTTCTACAATATTGACCACCGATAGTAGTCCTTTGTGTCCTTGTATATCTTTATCAGCCCGTAGATGGAGATCTATGGGCTTTATCCATAATAACTTCCCTCAGATCATTAGTTCTTGAGATTCAAGCTCTTCGTTGAAAGTATAAAACTCTATGAGACCAAATTTCAAATTTTTGGACTACACCATAGAGGGTCTCGTCCTCTTGATTCTCCCGTTCATTGCTTCGCCTTATGTCATACCCCGCCAAAGTGGAAATGCAAGGTGCAACATATCAATAAACATCACACAAGATGACAAATAAACACCATAATTGATTAAGATAAGTAGAAATATCTGAATTACAACAATTCCAAGTACAAGATTAAAAAGTACAAAAGTTAACATACGTTGTTTTTCTTCCGAACATGGATATCCCAAAAGACAAGAACTTTAGAAGAAAGAAGACATCTTGAACATGTCCAATTGCATATACACTAAGTTTTTACTTTAGGAACGTCACCTGAAAAGCATGATAAGAATGGTCAACTATTGAAAATAGTTGGTGAGCTCAGAGGATTATGTACACAAAATATAGTTTTTATGAAAGAGTAGATGTCTAAATAATAGTTTTCCAACTCAAGTAAGTTACCAAAACAAGTCAAAAATCTAAAAGGACTTTAGTTTTCAAATACAGTCCCCGTTACTTAGAGTAACGTGACACAAATCAACTCATCATGTATAAATGCGTATGTATGCTATAGTGTTTATGCGAGACACTACTTAAACGTATTACAGCCTAACAGTTTCCAAATCTCCAATCAAGTTCAAAGTTGTATAGTGTGGCACTAACACTTAGTACTATGCACCCTTGTGTGAGGAGTAAGGAGGGGCTAATCTCCTAATAGCATTATCTATAAGTACTAACATCTTAATCCCATTACATTGGGAAAAGTGAGCTAAAAGTAGTGACGGGTTCCAAGCATCAAACAACATAATATCAAATTTAAAGTTCAACGCATTTTTCAAAGTTCAGTAAGTTCAAATCAAGTTTAATACATTCAAAGTTCAACAAGTTCATGACCAATTCAATAAGTTCAAATCGAGTTCAATAAGTTCAAGTATGCTCAAGTATAAATATATAAAAGTAAGAGCATAGTGATATGACACATCATGCTTTCCACCCCAAAACATTTAAAACATGTAAAAAGGGGATGTGAGAAACTCACCTCAAAAGTTAGAACAATCGATGACTTCACGGTAAATCACAACTAGTAGGCAACACAAAAGAATGCGCACCCTTCTACCCGAGACCTAAGGTAAATAAATAAACCTAATTAGATCCTAAACTATATGCTCGGATGTTACAAACGTTTATTATATAAGTTTCATGTTCACTTTTGATTTTCAAAGTTCACTTTTTAATGTTTTACATAAAATCATAAAATGACCCAGTTTCGCGATAGTTCACGAGGTTGTTTGACCTAGTAAAATTCACTTATGGTTTTAGCCCTTGTAATACATCATGTTATCATGTGTCTAGTGTGTCTCAAATAGTCTAAACTTCCAAACTTACTCAATTTTAGACTATTTTTTGTATTTTAGTAACCCGAGTGCTTTTTACTTATAATTTTAGTTAGGGCTTCTGTATATCTTTTAATAACATATTAAACTAGTTATAAACCGAATTTTAGCCATTGGAGTGTTCCCAATATTGATTTGTGGTTCAAACAAGTTAGATGAAAAATTCAGTCCAAAATAGTCCCAATGAGCACTCAACTTGTTTCAATGTCAAATGTGTACAAAATGACCCATAATGCTAAATAACCTCTGAGATTTTAAATTTAATACTTATGACAACTTTTATTGTGACTTAAAGTGGCATATTTTCAGCTCAACGTGCAAATTCTGTATTTGTTCCTTACAATATCAAATGTATTGTTCACATTAACAATTCTTACCATTTAAAGCCAAACATATCAAGATAATACATGAAAATATAAAACTGTCAGATGTGGTATGAACAAAAATTAGTGAAAGATGAATATTTTATGATTTTTACAAGATTGATAGTTAAATCTGCCAATTTTACTAACTTTCTGCACACGAATCTCATAATTTTAAAAAAAATGCTAAGTACCTCTACAGATTTATGACAAATCTACAAAGTTGTAGAGGACTCTTTTCTGTTAATTTAAAAAAAAGCAATCATAACTCCCAAAAATGAGTGAGATACGACTGTTTTAGTGAAAGACTATCTTTCAATCAGGCCACTATTTTCATTTTAAACCAACTTTGCATGCATTTATCTAACATTTTTTATTCAAAAACGACCACAATAAGTGTGGGTACTCTTTTTAACATCATTTTAGTGTTGGAAAATATTCTTAGATTAAAGATTTCTTGTTATATAATTTGAAAAAAGTTTGTGCAAGATTTAAGTGCATGATTGTAAGGATTAGCTCTCTTGGTGCAAGAACAACACAAGTTGTCTTGCACCAAGGTTTGTACCTTGATTAATGGAGGATGCGAGTGATGTTTAGGAGCTGGGATAATTTAGTGTCTTGATAGAACCCTTCATTAGCTTTCTTGATTTAAAACTCTAACCCACACTAGCTTATTAATCGTTGTACATCATTAATCTTGATCAAACCCTTGCAAAATCTTGATATTTTTGTGCCTTGTTCTTGTCTGTGACGTTTTTAGAGAGAGGAGGGAGAGAGTAATCTGATTTTTAGAGTGAGAATGAGTTAGTGAGAAATGGTTTGCATGTACCAAAACTGGTATTGTAGTTTTAGATGGGACTAGGTGTAAGTATAAAAAGTAGAAGCAAGCCATATGAATGGCTTGTGTGTGTGGCTTGGACGGCAAAAGGCAAAGAGGGGGAGGGTTATTGTGTATTTTTGATTTATCAAAATGCTTGTGTAAGTATTATTTAAGAGGTGTAGGTTAAGTTGTATAGTTTGTGTACATTCGATAAATATGTAAAAAGTCGTAAAAACGTAAATTTTGAGATAGTTTGTGATTTTGTTAAATTATGTTTTCCCATGTGTATTGACATTTTTATAATGTTATTTGAGCATATAATTGTTTGTTAGGACCGTTAACTAGGATCGTTAGGTCAAAGGTGCGTTCGTATAACTAGGGTTCCTAATAAAACAAGTGTTAAACACTAAAAATAATATGACCTCGCACAAGTGACTCCACAATAATTAAAAGAATCAAATATCATTCGTTTGCTTTTGGTTACTGACCTCAAAAATTGATGGATGTCAAAGTTTTCCCCCGTTAAAGGGAACTGCGTCCCAAAGTTCCATCCGTCCGTCCTAAGGCTTAGCTCTCGCTAATAGTTGCAGATACTTGTGCTTCATCTCGTCCTCTTGTCCCCAAGTAAATTTTGGTCCTCGTCGGGAGTTCCAACGAATCTTTACGATGGGAATCCTACTTTGCTTCAGCTTCTTGACATCTCGGTCCATGACTTCAATAGGTTTTTCAACAAAACGCAGTCCGTTATCGATCTTGATCTCCTCTAGCGGTACGTGCATGATTACATCGGCCAGGTATTTCTTCAGGTTCGACACGTGTAATGTGTCATGAATGCCTATAAGTTCTTGCGGTATACGTAATCGATAAGCTACAATACTAACTCGTTCGACAATCTCGAATGGTCCTACGTATCTCTGTGAAAGCTTGCTTCTCTTACCAAAATGTACTACGCCTTTCCAAGGCAATATTTTGAGTAGTACTTTATCACCAACATTAAAATCTAACGGCTTTCGTCGATTATCAGCATAGCTCTTCTAGCAATCTCGTGGAGTCTTCAGTCTTTCCTTGATTTGAACAATCTTGTCAATGGTATCCTGGACAATATCTGGTCTAGTTATCTTGGTTTCTCCTACTTCTGCCCAAGTTATGGGTGTTTGACACTTCCTTCCATACAATGCTTTGAATGGAGTACACTTCACACTCGAGTAGGCTGTTGTTGTACGAGAATTCGACTAGTGGTAGATGAGTGTCCTAGTTCCCTCCAAAGCCAATTGCACATGCTCTAAGCATATCTTCTAATGTTTGAATGGTACGCTCACTCTGACCATTAGTCTGTGGATGATAAGCAGTACTCATATCCAGTTGAGTTCCTAATGTTTTCTGTAGCGATTGCCAAAATCATGATGTGCATGTGCCTTACTACGATCTCGTTGATGTACAATCTTGCAAATCTATCCATCTTGTAGTCTTCACGAATAGCTAAGAAATGCGCATATTTGGTCAGTCGATCGACGATGACCCAAATCGCATCATGTCCGCTATTGGTTCTCGCTAGCTTGGTTATTAAATCCATAGTGATCTTCTCCCACTTCTACTCAGGAATCTCTGGTTGTTGAAGCAATCCTGAGGGAATCTGGTGTTCTGCTTTGACTTTAGAGCAAGTCAAACACTTGCTAACATACAAAGCAATATCCTTCTTCATTCCGGGTCACCAATATAAGTCTCATAGATCATAGTACATCTTGTCTGATCAAAGTTCTTAAATTGCCATAAGCTGGCACCCAAATTCGTTCACAAAATATAGTCTGCCGTCTTCTTTCCTTTCAAACTGTTTATCTAGATTTGCCAGCATTTCTGCTGGAGTATTGACGTCCTTGGAAGCTTTACACTGTGCTTCCAGTATCCTAGCCTTGATGCTAGATTAGATAGTCATGCTCATAGCTCTAACCCTCTCGGTTTCATCCATTCGTTCCTGCATAATGCATCAGCTACTACGTTCGCCTTACCTAGATGGTAGCGAATCTCGCAGTCATAATCGCTGAATAGTTCTATCCATCGTCTCTGACACACATATTTAGCTCTTTCTGATCAAAGATGTGCTAGAGGCTCTTATGATAAGTGTAGATAACACTCTTTGTTCCGTACAAGTAGTGTCTCCACATTTTGAGAGCAAATACTACTGCACCCAACTCTAAATCATAAGTGGTGTAATTCTTCTCATGGATTTTGAGTTGTTTGGATGCATACGCTATTACCTTGTTCCTTTGCATCAACACACAACCAAAACCTTGGTTTGATGCATCGCAATAAACTACAAAATCATCTGATCCTTCTCGAAGGGCCAAAATCGGGGGATCGCACAACATCTCTTTCAGTGTCTGAAATGTATTTTCATGTTCATCACCCCACTTAAACTTCTTGACTTTTTGAGTCAACAGGTGAGAGGTTTTGCAATTCTCGAGAAGTTTGCGATAAATCATCTATAATATTCCGCCAGTCCTAGAAATGAACGAATCTCTGTTGGGGTCTTCGAGGTCTTCCAGTTCTTTGCCGCTTTAATTTTGCTGGGATCCACATGGATACCTTCACTTTTCACTACATGTCTGAGAAAAGGAACCTCTTATAGCCAAATTCACATTTCAAGAATTTTCTAAACAATTTCTCTTTTTTCAAGCAACTCCAATATCAACTTCAGATGAACTTCATGCTCCTCTTTAGACTTTGAATAAATCAGGATGTCATCAATAAAGACGATGACAGACTTGTCAAGCTATGGCTTATATACGCGGTTCATGAAGCCCATGAACACCGCATGAGCGTTCAAAATGTCCGTACCTCGTCTTGAATGCAGTCTTAGGAATTTCTTCCTCACGTACTCTCAACTGATGATAACCAAATCGAAGGTCATTTTTGAAAGATATCGTGACCCTTGCAGCTGATCGAACAAGTCTTCGATCCTAGGAAGAGGGTAGCGGTTCTTGATAGTCAACTTGTTTAGTTCTTGATAATCTATGCACATACGAAATGAACTATCTTTCTTCTTAACAAACAACACAGGATCTCCCCAAGGTGAAGAACTAGGTCGTATAAAACCTTTATTTTGGAGCTCTATGAGTTGGTTTGACAGTTCTTGCATTTCTATAGGTGCCAAATGGTAAGGTGACTTTGCAACAGTCATAGCTCCAGGAATAAGATCTATGTGAAACTTAACTTCGCGAGATGGGGGTAAACCCGATAGATCTTCTGAGAACACGCCAGGGAAGTTACGTATAACAGGGATATCTTTGAGTTTCTGCTCGTCTACTTTCATGGTCTGCAAGTGTTTTAGGTTCCCTTCGGGACGTTCTCCGTGAACTTCTAAAATCTCTTCGTTAGATAATGGAATTTGGACTATTTTCTCAAAGCAAACTATCTTAGCACTAAGCTTGGATAACCAATCCATTCCTACAATCACGTCAAAACTACCGTGTCCAAAAGGAATCAAATCGATGATAAAGGTATGACCTTCTAGTTCTAGTCTACAACATCGTACAATCTTATTGGTTTATACTTCAAGGCCGTTAGCTATTTCCATTTCATAATCAGGGATTATAGCACTAGTTTTCAAATCAATCAACGGCAAGAAGTTGGTAGAGATAAAGTTATAATCAACATCAAAATCAAATAGAATGGTAGCAAAATGATTGTTCAGAGAAAATGTACTCGGCACAATGTTCGGATCATGTGGGGCTCCAACAGCACCAATGACAGGCTCTACCACGTTCTTGGTTCCTGTTGTTTCATTGGTTATGATTTCCTTCAATAGTTAGCATCGGGTTTGGGCGATTTCCTCTTGAGGTAGTGGCTCAGTTCAACCTTGGACAATCCTTCCTAAAGTGATTAGGGTCTCCACGCTCAAAACAAGTTGGTTTTAGTCTCTCATTAGCAACTCTGTTTGTATAGTACTAGGTAAAGTGACCCACTTGCTTACATCGTCCATACACAGAACAGTTGCCAGAGTGATGGAAATTGCACTTTGCACACTTTGGATGTTGACCAGCATACTGATGCTGCACTTGTCCTTGTTCCGAAGCAGTCAAAGAAAAGTTTCTTCTAGTCCTCTGTCTCTTGTTCCTATCATTCCTGGCTTGGTTCTTGTTATGATCTCTTGACCTATTCTTGTCTCTAACATTTTCCTTTTTCTTAAAAATCCCATCCTTGATACCATCAGTGGTCAAACGGTTGGCCATGCTCACAACACCCTGAGTAGCAGGTTTGGATGAAGTGACATTTGCTTTGATCTCAGGAGCTAGACCCCAAATGTAGCGATTAACACGCTAATTCTCTGGGGTAACCATGTGTGGCACCAACTATACCAACTCATGAAATCTAGCCATGTACCCGTCAATATCTGACCAAACCATCTTTTAGTTCTAGAATTTAGATTCCAGCTTCTGAATCTCATCATTAGGACAACATTCTTCCATCAGCAACTTCTTAAAATCTTCCCAAGGTTAGGCTATAGCAGCTGCCCGTCCCCGAGTTTGAACTAGGGTGTTCCACCATGTTAAGGCGCGACCTTGTAGCATACAAGACGCGAATTCAATTTGGATTTCTGAGGGACATTTGCTGATATGGAGCACAGACTCCATGCCTTGAAACCATGTTAACAAACCAACTGCACCTTCTGTGCCAAAGAACTCATTCGCACCACAAGACCTGAATGTCTTGAAATTAGAGCTTTAGGTGACGTCTTCTTGATTTGCTCAGTTACATCCGAGGGCTTGAACAAGTTAAGTTATCAGATTTGGCAATACGGTGCTAAGTTGTTAGGCTACCTCATCTGCTGTTACATTAGGAGGGTTGGTGTTGTTGGCAGTGTTGCTACGTGTGCTTCTTCCCGCTATAATTCTACAAATTAACATAATAATTCTTTATTAGAATCTTTGACGAACCATACTGATGTGTCGTTGTGTAGGTGTTATTTTATGTATTAAGTTTTACTATTTATTTTATGCCGAATATACCTAAAAACAACACTTTAACGGGTAGTGTACCCGATCAGATGGAGTTTTGTGGTAAGTAGGGTGTCGATCACTGAGAGACTGGCATGAGGGTTTAGTTATCTAACCTAAGGTTTTGATTACAACTAAAGCAATAAACACACATAGGAAGACAAACAAACGATAAAGAAGTGATCAAGAACTAATGTAAGGAAAGCGTATCAACCATGAATAATTTGATAAAACGCATGTTTGTTTATTTAGTGCAATGATTGTCTTATTTCGATGGGGCATATCATTCCTAGACTTAGGCGGTACTTCTTCCTAAGACCTAGACAAGCTAATTCTGTCATAATTAGACGCATCCGCATAAAGTAAGCATTTGTTGATTATAATCTATCTTAGGAGATTAGTAATGGTGCTCTTACTAAACCCTAGCTCATGGAGACTATACCCACTTACTGCTTAACGGATTTTTATATACTAGTAGTCCACTATTCGAGTCTTTACCAATCGAATAAGAACGTACTCGTTGATACCAAGGTCACCTTATGGATCAACTAAGCTCACTAATCTAAAGGCAAGGATAGGTCAATATTTGTGATCCTATGATTCTAGATATATAAATTGCAGTGTGGAGAGCTATCCCGGACTCTTAGCCTACGCCCAAACAATATAACGCGTATTCGGTTGCGCGAAGATTACAAGAGTATTCCTATGATCTTGAGGCTATTTTCTGACCTTTGATGCTCCTTTATTCGTCTCTTGGTCGACTTGGTAGTTTAAGGATTCACTTGCATACCTAAAACTGAGTTTAGGGTCGTCTATTTATAGAGTCTGGAATCGCATCGATACGGCGTATCCAAAGTCTTCGATACGACATATTGGGGTTTTTTTTAGAGTAGGGACCATGTTTGATATCTTCCAGAATCTTCGTGTATAATAAACCTTGGATACGGTGTATAGAGGTTTCTGGATACGGCGTATTGGGTCTTTAATCCTTCGTGGTTATCTGTGAAGTGTAGGCACAGATACGCCGTATCTTCTTGATGGATACAACGTATTGAGGTAAAACTA
The DNA here is from genome assembly GCA_026074375.1 of Tanacetum coccineum. Lineage (NCBI taxonomy): Eukaryota > Viridiplantae > Streptophyta > Magnoliopsida > Asterales > Asteraceae > Tanacetum > Tanacetum coccineum. The sequence continues at coordinate 32,936 of BQNB010029994.1, forward strand.
GTTCCTTCTTCATCGTTGACCAAAGTATTATATACGGCGTATCGTTGATGTGGATACGGCGTATTCTTGAAAGTCAGGCAATGGTCTTTTGATTCGTCAAAGTCTCGGATACGTCATATAGGTCTAGAATAATATGGTGTATTTGCTGTCAGATCAATAGACTTTCTCGAACTCTTCGTTTATACTTCAAAATGCATGCCTTTTAGCATAACTTCACAAAGTACTCCATAATTACTGCAAATAACAACTTTAAGCAATTAAGTACCAATTCATGCAATAATTATACAAAGTGGGTAAGAATTATGGGAAAAATGATGCTATAAAAGTGACGTCATTTGATGTCATCACATACCTTCAAACAATATATATATATATTTACATATATATGGTTAAGGAATGAACATGTTTAAAAATTTTCAACTCCGTTAAGGTCGAAGATAGCACTATTAAACAAAGTGTTTAACTATGTAACCAAACAAGGATAGATGTACTATATAAATTTAGTTGAAATGGAAATAATATGTATAGTATTTAACTAAAATTTTGTGGTATATATATTTAGGTGACAAGCAAGTTATATATAAAAATATATATTTTGTCTTAAAAATTAATAATATTTATTGAGTATGGGTTCAAAAATTTTCAAATATATATTTGATTGGTTGCTAATAAAATAATCAGAAGATAATTATAAAATGTATGTTTAGTTGAGCAATTTAAAAGTTTACCGTTCTATTCATTACATAAATAAGTAATAAATAACCGGATAAATATTTTACAAGATGAATATGTCAAAAAAAAATTTAAACTCATACAACAATGTTAACAATAATATATCAAGTCAGAATGTATGGCATCAAATAAATGAATAAATAAATAGAGATAACAGAACACAATATATTTCCTCGAAAGATAATGATAATAATATCAATCAAAATTTGGCACTTTAGCCATACAATCAAGTCAAATAGTTCAATACGTTAGAAATACCAAATACAACAATACATAATAAGATCCATAACAAGTACAACATAATATAATAGAAAGGAACAACACATCCCATAGTCCAAAAATCATGAAAATAACACTGCAGGTAAGCTACACTAGTACACCCTCAATAGTGTACTCATCATCAACTAAACCAGGAATAGAATCAACAAAGTAGTAACGAAACACCACACACTTCTGCTGTCAGCCCTTGCCTCTTGACGATCACCCAACATGCACACCATTTGAGCATCCATCCTATGGATAGCTCCCATCATCTCGTTCATCGTATCTGCTTGCAAGTCCAATCGGTATCTAGCAGTATTTGCCGCCTCAGTCAAATTTCTGATTCTGTTATGCTCGAATTGATTCAGACAAGATGTGTAACCTACCGGAGTCCCGAGTAGGATGTGAGAACTCCTAGCCATAGGGGGTCGGGGCTCAGTGGCTTGCATGTATTCCTCCGTATGACCTTGCCACGTATACCTATCATTTGCTCGAGTAGCAGTGACATAGGGGTCCGCGGATGACGGTCCCCCAATGTGGTAAGTAGTCGAGGCTGGCTGAGAAGAATGTAGGGGTGGTATCTGAGAAGCCGGATAAGTCTCCTGCTGGAAGTCAGTAGCCCTGATTCGTGCAGTCAGTCGGCGGTATGGGCTCGGCTGAGTTTGAGGAGGTATGACGGTAGTAGTGGTGGTGGAGGTGTAGCAGTCCGGTGGCTACTAACCTCGTGCTCGGGCTCTTCCTGTTCCTCGGGTTCTAATTCTTCTTGTTCAAAGGGCTCAGATTCTTTTGGTATGGCAGGCTTTACCTCTAATGGTGCGGGAGTGGTAGCAGTGTTGTCGACGTCTCTCTGAAGATCAGAATCCCAATGCTCACTGGGATCTTCCTCAGTCATGGGTAGGTTGCCTATAGGAGCTACTAGAGCGGTCATATTCGGCGTCAATGTAGATGGTGCGGGTAGATGTGGAGCGAGACATAATGTAATAGTAACCGAAAATAAAGCAAACTCAGAATATAAATAAATAAGTCTAAATAAAGCATGATATACTAAACGCAAATAGTAAACATCTAAAAATATATGGTATATAATGCATATAATTCCTAATATGCTTTTTAGTGACCAAAGTGGAAAGTCGGTTTTTAAACTTGTTTAAAATAATGACTATACCCAGTGTTTCATGATACTTTCTAAATTAGACATTGTTGATCAAGTTATGTCTAATTTATGTCTAATGTTGCAACCATTCAGACTAGTTGAATCGTTTCATGTTCGATGTTTTTAGAAAAGAAAATCATTTTAGTTATAGTTCGGATTTTTATTTTTGAAAAACCAGCATTCTATATAACCTTAAGCTCTGATACCAATCTGTCACACCCCGCCAAAGCGGAAACGCGAGGTGCAACATATCAATAAACATCACACAAGATGATAGATAAACAACATATATGATTAAGATAAAAGTAGAAATATCTGAATTGCAACAATTCCAATTACAAGTTTAAAAAGTACAAAAGTTGACATAAGTTGTTTTTCTTCCGAACATGTGTTAGGAATACGAAAAGTATCGGTCACTTCCAATATAGTTAGTCATAGCTCGTAATTTAATCAAATGTAATGTTAGTAAGCTAACTGGGCCAAAGACACATAGAAAGCCCATTACTTAAGCCTATGACCGGTTACTAGTTGATGTATTTATACCCTCTCCACACATGGAGAGGGTGTTGGTTGGTTCATTTCTCACACATAATCTAATCTTTCTTTCTTTGTTATTTTCTCTCACTAGAATCTTCCTCTCATCCACGTTATCTCTCTAGAATTTCTTCATTGTTATTTGGTGTTATTGATTGCTAGTATTCTACAATTGGTATCAAGAGCCATGACGTGATTGGTTTAGTTTTGTGTTTGTTCTTCTTTGTTTCGTTTTTTTAATCAAAGCGTACCATTTTTCTTTTGTTTTCTTGTTTTCGAAGCTCTTTGGTACACTAAAAGATCATTTACATAGGTAAACCAGATCTAGTATCCTTAGATATAGGTGTACATGCTTAGAATCAAAGAAAACATCAAATTTTTGTGCATTTTTGTGTTCGAAAAGTCTTAGAAAGTACAATTCTTGATTTTAAATTTTTTTTCTTAAAAACCATAAAGTTTGCATTTTTAAGGTACCTATAGGCTTTGTAATACTAGTTGTATAAGAAATTTTGGGTAAAAACGATCAAAAGTGTGTCTTTTTTGTGTTTTGAAAAATCTAAGTTTCGTTTTGTTGAAGGCGAGTTAACAATTCTTTGGTAAAGGCGAATTAGCAATTTCTTTGGTGAAGGCGAATTAGCAATTGCTTTGGTGAAGGCGAATTAGCAATTGTTTGTTGAAGGCGATTCAGCAATTTTAGTTAAAGGCGAATTAATAAAATTCTTTGCAAGGCGAATTAACATCTTTCCTTCACAAGGCGATTTAACAGAGTTCCTTTGCAAGGCGATTTAGCAGATTCCCTTTACAAGGCGATTTAACAACTTTTTAGTACAAGGGTGATTAACCTTATTCTTTGAAAAGGCGATTTAACAACTTCTTACTAAGGCGGATTAACAACTTCTAAAAGGAAAATTAATTCACTTGAACACTCAAATTTGCTAAAGTAAATTATACGGTTTATCTCTTTGATTTGTAAAATCCCGTGAAACATTTAATTGTTTTCCCGATTTTATCAAGAGTTGTAAAATCCCGTGGAGTTTCAAGACTTACAACACTCAAAAGATAACTCACTAAACAACATAATTACTTTCAATCACTGTTTCGATTCCACGAGTTAATCAATATCATCAAATCAACATGGATTCAATTATTCCACTTGGACAAAAGAATACTCTTGCTGAGTACATGATACTCTCCGGTGCTGACAATCGTCCACCAATGTTGGACAAGGAATTGTATGATTCTTGGAAAAGTCAAATGGAACTTTACATGCAAAATAGAGAGCACAGAGAATGATACTTTAATCAGTTAAAAACGGTCCACTCATTTGGACTACTATTGAAGAGAATGGGGTGACCAAAATAAAGAAAGATGCTGAAAAACAAAAAAAAAAAAAAAATCGTGCAATGGAGGTTGAAAAAAAAAAAAAAATAATAAAGAAGAAAAAAATAAAAAAAAAAGAAGAGGAAAGAAAAAAAAAAAAAAAAGAAAGAACTAAAAAACAAAAAAAAAAAAAAAAAGAAAGAAAAAAAGAAAAAGAGCTAAATAAAAAAAAAAAAAAGATGTATCTGCTGCTGAGAAAACTCAAGCTGATTGTGATATGAAGGCAACCAATATCATTCTTCAAGGTCTACCAGCTGATATCTATTCACTTGTTAATCATCACAGAGTTGCCAAGGATCTATGGGAGAGAGTTCAATTACTGATTGCAAGGTACCTCTTTGCAAGGGGGAGGGGCGGCGGGGGGGGCGGGTGGCGTCCGCAGGAAAGAGAGTGCAAAAGGGTATGATGCATATTTTATAAGTATACACACATCATGGGGAATCACTGTCATACTCATAATACTTGAAGATTCACACAGCTGATTAATGACATGAATATTACAACATGAAAATGAAGCAGTTTCAAGTTAATACCAAGTTCTTAAACAGTCTTCCACTTGAATGGAGTAAGTTTGTGACTAATGTCAAACTAGTAAAAGATTTTCATACTACCAACTTTGATCAGCTTCATGCATATCTTGAACAACACGAACTCCATGCAAATGAAGTCCGTCTTCTGCGTGAACGCAATTAAGATCCACTTGCATTTGTTGCAAATCAGCAGATAACACCACCCCACTTCAATACTTATCAGTCTTCATACAACAATCCTCAGCTTCAACAACAGTTTCTACCATCTTAGTATGGATCAATTCATCCCAGTCAATATTACTCATCTACTTATCCATCACAACCTCAATTTAATCAGTCATCCGTTCCACCATCATATCCATATCAGTCTCAAATGAATCATCAAACCTCATATGTTCCACAAATTGTTTATCAATCACCTCAAGTTGCTACACAACCAATGACCGAATCACCTCTTGAGGACTCAGGTTTTGCTGTTCCTGTATTCTCTTCAAGAGATGATCTAATTGCTTGTCTTAACAACGCAATGACTTTTCTAACGCTTATAGCTTCCTCAAGGTTCCCTTCAACCAATACTCAACTTAAAAATTCATCAAATCCAAGAAACCAAGCCACTGTTCAAGATGACAAGTCACAGTGCAACAAGTTCAGGGAGACAAGGTCAAAGTTATTCTGGTATTGGGTATAAGAGTAATGCTACTAGTTCTGTAGGAAACAATGCAAGCGGATAGCCAAGAGTTGTTAAATGTTATAACTGTCATGGTGAAGGACATATGGCTAGGCAATGCACTCAGCCTAAGAAACCAAGGAATGCAACATGGTATAAAGATAAAGCAATGTTAACTGAAGCTCAGGAAGCTGGAAAAATTTTAGATGAAGAGCAACTCGCATTTCTTGCAGATCCAGGAGGTCCAGATGGTCAAGCTGTTCATACAATCATTCCAAACAATGCTGTTTTCAGACTGAGGATCTTGATACTTATGATTCTAACTATGATGATATCTCGAATGCAAAAGCGTTTCTCATGGGTAACATTTCCAACTATGGTTCTGACGTTATCTCAGAGGTACCTCATTCTGAAACCTATCTTAATGCTATGGAAAATCAAAGTGTGCATGCAATGCAAGATTTTGAACAAACACCAGCTGTGGATTTTACAGATAATGAGATATATAGTGATAGCAATATCATTCCGTACTCTCAATATTTGCAAGAAACACAACAGGCAAATGTTTAAGATACTAATTTGCAGGCACAACAAGATTCAATGATTTTATCTGTGATAAAACAAATGTCGGAACAAATGAATAATCATGTAAATAATTGGGAAAAGGCTAATAAGGAACAGAATAATGAATTAGTAACCGCTGAGCTAGAGAGATATAAAGAACGAGTCAAAACTTTTGAACAACGTTTTAATATTGATTTAAGCAGTCGGGAAAAAAAATGATTGATTCTCAAATGGATGATATGATTAGAGAGAAGCTTGCATTAAAAGAACAAGTTGACTCACTTGAGCAAAATCTTTCAAAACAAATCAAAGAAAAGGAATGTTTATTGCAAACATTCACGGTTTTTAAAAATGAATCCAAAGAAAAGGAAGATAAATATATGGAAAACGAAATTGATTTGGAAAAGAAGATAAAGGAACTTGATAATATTCTTTTTAAAGTGGGTCAATCTGCTCAAACAATGCACATGTTAACTAAGCCACAAGCCTTCTATGATAATATACACAAACAAGCTCTAGGTTATCAAAATCCGTTTCACCTTAAGAAAGCTCAGCGGATTAAACCAACCTTGTATGATGGTATTGTTATGTCTGATAAACATGTTGTTATGCCTGTGGATTGATGATGAGGAATCGTTGATTTTGGAGAAGAGAGTCGATCAAAAATGTCTGAAAAAGAAAATGGATTCAAAGGCCATTAAGAAAAACATTTCTCATAACTTTTGTCTTATGAAAAATTAAATAGATTATCTGATGATTTTGGGAAACGTTTTATTCCACAACAAGAATTGTCGGCTGAACAAGCTTTTTGGTTGCGTATGTCCAATCCTACCAGTAAACCTTCTGATGCATTACCTGTCATAATAGAAGCTCCTAAGGAACTTCCTAAGATAAGCTTGGTGAATGAAAGCCTTAAAAAGCTTAAATTCCACCTTGCCAAGTTTAACAACGTGGTGAAGATAAGGACTACACCTGATACTCGTACAGAAGATGAATGGGGGTTTGAACATACTAAAGCTGTGTTTAACAATGAAATTATTCCATTTCTAAAATTTTAAAAGACATCTTCAATGTGTTTGATAGAGATCTTCTAAATGAAATAATGGAAGTAAAGACAGTTTTTGACCAAATAGACGCTGCTGTTCAACAGTCTTCAGTCGACAAACAAGATTTGGAAATTGCTAAAAAAGAATTACTTTTGGAAAATGATCGACTCTTACAACAATATGTATCTAAGATTTTCTTTTTATTGTGATATGAAATTCTAAATATTGATTTAAACAGTCATGAAAAAATGATTGATTCTCAAATGGATGATATGATTAGGGAGAAGCTTGCACTGAAAGAACAAGTTGACTCACTTGAGCAAAATCTTTCAAAACAATTGAAAAACAATGTATTTCTCTTGAATGCTCAATACAACTCAATCAAGAAATTTTTCAAAAACGTAAATCTTGTGATGATCAAAATGCTCTTGAAATTCTAGAATTTTTTTACAAATAATGATTTGAAAGCGCAGCTTCAAGACAAAGACAATACAATTTGTAAGTTGAAGGATATTATAAAATCAATGAGAGAAAAGTCCAAGGAAGAGAATGTCAAGTATGATTATTGTGAAATAGAGACCAAAAATGTAGAACTGGAGAATAGTGTGGCATAATTGCTTTCAGAAAACGAGCGTCTTTGTAATGAAATTAATCATGTTAAACAAGTTTTTAAAGAGCAGTTTGACTCAATTAAAAGGATACGTGTTCATTCTAAAGAATGGAGTGACTCTTTAATTGATAAACTGAACTTAAAATCTGTAGAGAATGAGGATTTAAAAGCTCAAATTCAAGATAAGGTTTTTGTGATCACATCTTTGAAAAATGATTTATGAAAGTTAAAAGGAAAAGAAATTGTTAATATTGTTGCACAAATACCATCTGCCAACACTATTGTTCCAGGAATGTTCAAGCTAGATTTAGAACCTTTGGCTCCTAGGTTATTGCAAAATATAGAAGCTTACTTAGAATACCTTAAGTACTCAAGAACAAACTGATAATCTTTAGGGAATAGTCGAACAAGCTAAAGTTGAACAACCTTTAGATAAAGAGTTAGACTTTGACTGTAAGCATGTCCAATGAATTCAAGAGTTACTTGTATATGTTCAAGATACATGCCTTAGTACGATTAATCTTAGTGCCAAAAAGGTTGTTGTCACACCCAAAAACAATGTCAAGAAAGTTAGGTTTGCTGAACCTCTCACATCCTCAAGCAACATTAAATAGGTAGAGTCATTGAAAACATTAGATTCTAACACACCTGTGTCGTCTTCTACCGGATTGAAGTATTCTACTAGTAAGTGCGGATCAAAGCCTACTAGCAATAAAAGGAATGATAGGATCTCGCAAACACCAAGTAGGAACATGAAGAATAAAGTAGAAGCCCAACCTAGGAAATTTAATAAAAAGTATTGTGTTGTTAAACCAATTCATGATGTTGATAAGCATTCATTGTTAAATGCGAATTCTGAACCTATTTGTGCTACTTGTAAGAAATCTTTGTTTGATGGTGTTTATGATATGTGTTTTCTTAAGTTTGTGAAAAATGTGAATAGTTGTGCTAAATCTGCTAAGTAACATAAAAAAGAAAATATTTGGAAACCTACGGGTCATGTATTCACTGAAGTAGAATTTAAGTGGAAACCAACAGGCAGAACTTTTACTATAATTGGTAATTCATGCCTTTTAACTAGGATCACTTTAGCTAACGTAGTGCCTCCTAAGAAAACCACTTCCCACTCAGTTGAAACGCAAAAACCAGAGCTTAAAGTTATAGCAGAAACCAAAAATGTTAAGATGTAGGTTCGAGTGAAAAAAGATAAGATTTGTAGAATCTATGATGCTCAGGGGTTTGAGAATAAGCAAGAAGGAACACTCATGTGACTCTTATTTCGGTACTGGACGCATAGAAGACCGATGAACCTGTACAAAGCTCTTCTGTCTCCTTCGACTTTACAAGCAAACTCCTAAATATTGAGAATCAGTCTCCTGCTGATGATGAGATTGCTTCATTGTTGGAAACCTCAGCTCGTCATGCAACTGGAATTCCTAAAATCACATCCGACTTCACTACAACTACTCCTCCACCACCTCCGTTCTTTAATCCTCCTTTATAACAACAAACACCAACTTTTCAAACAAACAACTTCCATAAATCCAACAATGACTTTTCCAGAAATTCCTAACTTTGCATCCTTATTTAAGTTTGAACAAAGGGTATCCACATTAGAGTCTAAAATCTCTGAGTTCAGGCAAACAAGTCAATTTGTTGAAGCTGTCTCTTCAATTCCAGGCATTGTTGATACGTACCTTACTTTCAAGATGAAAGAAGCAGTGGATGTCGGTGGTTTAACCAAACAAACAAGCTCAAAGAAGAAGCTCAAGCCGAGAATCATGAATTTTTCAATCAGGTAGACTCAACCATAAAGGCAATAATCAAGGATCAAGTTAAAGCTCAAGTTTCAAAGATCATGCCAAAGATTAAGAAGTATGTAACCAATCTCTAGGAGCTGAAGTGATGGTTAGATCAACTAATCAACCTTAAACTTCTTAGCAGTTATTGTCGCCAGAGTCTATCTGTCAGAATTCGAACTAAAAAAGATTCTCATTGAAAAAATGGAGGCTAATAAATCGATAGACAGATCAGACATTCAAAAGAATCTCTACAATGCGTTGGTCGAATCGTACAACAATGACAATGACATCATGTCCTCATATGGTGATGTTGCCATACTAAAAAGAGGACGACATGATAAAGACAAGGATGAAGACCCCTCCGCTGGATCAGACCGAGGGACAAAAAGAAGGAAATCTGGTAAAGATGCTGAGTCCTTCAAAGATTCAAGGTCTAAGGAAAAGAAGTCTTCAAGCACCTTTAAAGACGCTTCCCAATCTCAACATAAGTCTTCCGACAAGTCTGCCCATGCAGAGGAGCCAAGTCATACTATTGAAGATTCAGACATGCAACAAGATCAAGAGTTTGTCACAGGAGACAATGATGAACAACCTACTGACAAGGAGGTTAACAAACTGACTAGTTCAAAAAACCCGAGCGACCTCTAACTCCTGATTCTAGATTTGGCGTAAAAGTGCAAGGTTGGAGTTGACTTTTAACCTCCTTAGACCTGAATTAGTCAAGCTACACGTGTTGAAGAACCTCCCACTTCATTTGATGAGCTCAATGATACTTCGTTTGATTTCTCTGCATTTGTCGTAAATCTGCTTAAAATTCTAAATCTGACTTAAGAAATTTTGGTTGGACCAACATTCAACCTGCTTAAAGGCACTTGCAAGAGTATTACTAAATTGGAGTACCATCTTGAAGAATGTTCCAAAGCAACATCTGAACGACTTGACTAGCATAACCCTGAAAACAAACCATATCCATTCGATCTCTGAAAGCCTCTTCTATTAATTCAAGATCATTAAGGATATCAAATTATCCCTAAGGATTACTTTATTAATAAAGATCTGGAATATATGAAGGGTGGAGAGCTAAGCAGATGTTACTCAACTTCTGTGACAAAGACAAAAGCTGCTAATTATGATCTAAAATGGATTGAAGACTCGTTTTAAGAATTATGGAGTCACGTGCAGGTAAAATATGATCAACATGCTTACCTAGCCACTTCACATTGGGGTCCAAAACACCAAAGATTCTACGGGTATGCTAGCAACTTGACTTCGTCTAAAGATGTTTACTCCAGAAGAAGAATCATTGCGGTAACCAAACTTAGAATTATGAAGATGTATGACTACGGTCACCTGGAAGAGATTGAAGTTCGTCGAGATGATCAGAAGCTATATACGTTTAAAGAAGGTGATTTCAAGAGACTACGTCTACAAGACACTGAAGACATGTTATTTCTACTCGTTCAACAAAAGCTGACAAATCTCACAATCGACAAACGGTATGATATAAATGTGGCATTGTGTATGTACACAAGATGGATTGTCATTCAAAAGCGAGTGGAAGATCTTCAATTAGGTGTCAAAAGTTACCAAAAGAATCTTAACCTTACTAAACCTGACACATACAGATCAAATCTCAGGAACAAAACCGCATACACTTCACACTCAGACCCTCATAGAATAATATATGTGGATTAGTTCAAGAGGAAGAGATTGTTGCGTACTGATGAACTCCACAAGTTCAGTGATGGCACATTCAATGATGTTCGGACTGCTCTTCACGACATTGTTGCGGGAATAAGAATAGAATATCTGCCAATGAGGAAATGGAGTGACTTAGACAAGAAAAGGGCTTGGGTTATGGTTCAGGATATAGACAAGCATCTTTATCAGAGGAGGTTGATACGGAATCTAGAGAAGTTCATTGGTGGAAGGGAATGCGGGAATGATCTCAGGCTACTGGAAAGGACAATATGACTTTGTCATATTTTGTCTCAACTCATTTCAGGTCAATTTCTCGTATATAATAATCTTGTGAATATGTATATAAGTAGTGTAGACTTAAAAATTAGGCATACATAGTGTTTGAGTATGAATTTTTAAGAATTTCTAGTAAATTAATTATTTTCAATTAAATACTCAAACACCACATATATTACCCTCTTAATTGAGGGGGAGCCATTATATGTTCCAATAATTCGGTTGTATATAATTGGGACATCTTCCCCCAATGCATATATTTTTATCAATTAATATCAAAATATTTAATGATTTAATTTTGATAAGGAATGAGAAAAAGAAAATGTGATTAAAATATATGGCTAATAATGTGATTTTTATGATCTTAAGTGTATGTTTTCCCATATATGTGCTAAACTCTTTCGATTAATCGATGCACATATGAAGGGGGGAGTAAATGGTTACGTGATTGGCTGAAATGTGGAAGTACCAAAGACCGACCATTTATATTACTGCATTGGAGTTATAAGGTGGTTAAGTTTAGGTATTCATTCCCATGATCCAGCCAGAACTGAAGGGATCTACCTAGGGATATTCTACTAGACAATGTAGCAGTCCTTAGGTATGAAAAAAGGAGTAAAAGTGAAACTAAGGGAAGAGTGCCGACAAAGATGGAGCTAGTACTAGAACAAACCCAATAAGGTACTAGTTATGAAGCCTCGGTAAACGCTAAAGGTGTTGAAGAATTATAAAGAAAAGTTAAGATAAAGGGTGAAAAGAAAGAAGCTCTCCTTACACTTAGGCAGAAACTGGGTCAATACATCTGCAGTCAAGAATCATAAAGATGATTGCTGACATTGAAGACTGACATCATGGATCCAGTGATACATTGCACAACCCTCCCTAGCCACTCAGAATCTCTTAAAAGATTTATGTTTCATTTCTCATAGAGATTACACGCATTTCTATTAACTTTCTCACTTCGAGTTAGTTGGTATTGAAAAGGTGGCAGTCTGCTCCAGCCTCTGATCACTAAAACCAAAGTGCACTATTGAGTCTAGATCCAAAAGAGATCATCCATAAATCTCATTAGGACACTTGTCAAAATTATGCTTGCTAAGTCACACAATGTGAATAATAAGAAAATATAAAGGAAGGTCTTACGCATATATCCTTGTGATTTTCCCAGTAACATCGAGTGATACATTGAGTTATTCACAGGTGAAGATGGAAAATCCGCTTGAGGCAGAACATCAAACAAGCTAATGGATAGGTGACTTGTTGGTTCTATAACGAATCAAGCTTGTGACAACTAGAAAGAAATGATGATGTGATTCTATATGAATCAAACTTGTTCCAGGAAATAAATTAACGATTGATGAATTTTGAAATGCTTAAGACTCTCGATGTGTCGCAAAAACACTTTAGCAAGTGACACATCGATTGATTTTCAAATCAATTTTTATTTCAGTCGGTGAGACAGTAACTCACTGGTTTACTCATACTGTGTTGGCTGCTTTGAGATGTTCTGGTAATGAGAACGGCTTGTACAGATGTGAAACCCTGTCAAGAAGATTCTTCAGAATTCTATCTGATCACAGGTAGTATTTATACTGATCAATGGGGAACCGTGATTATTGAAACCGTATTGGACGAGGTGATAAAGACACCTTCATCCATATCTGTTGATTATCACTAACCTTAACCTGCAGGTATTCCCAATGGCGACAACAGCTAGACGTGGACGTGTCAGATTCATAGCCGCATGCTCATACTTGACCGACATTCATAAAGACATCATGAAAGCTCAAGTACATGTTTTAAAACTTCCGCTACTCTGATACTATACATATTTCTTAAAGCGATGAAGTATTATGTTGATATCGTACGTCCTCCATAAAGTGACAAAGTGTTAAAATTAAAGAATATCAAGAAAGATGGCTACACACGCTTTTAATATCAAGAAAAGTATGAGCATGTCGGTCCGAAGGTCACAAGTGCACAAGATGGAAAAGATCACAAGATGATGATAAATGAGATTATATTTGGCTGATGATTTATAAGTGCTCAAGATCATATTCTCAAGTCAAAGATGCAAGTTAAAGCCTAAAGTTAATGATCATTACATCAATTCACAAGTTAAAGACTGAAGTTAAAGACTACGAGTTCAAGACTAAAGTCAAAGTATAGTATGCTAGGTTTAAGTTTTTTGTAAATTGGAGTGACCTCCCTTAGGGGGAGATTGTTAGAAACACGAAAAGTATCGGTCACTTCCAATATAGTTAGTCATAACTCGTAGTTTAATCAAATGTAATGTTATTAAGCTAACCGGGCCAAAGACACATGGAAAGCCCATTAGCAAATCCCATGGCCAGTTACAAATGATGTATAAATTCCCTCTCCACACATGGAGAGGGTGTTGGTTGGTTGGTTCATTGACACATAATCTAATCTTTCTTTCTTTCTTACTTTCTCTTACTAGAACCTTCCTCCTATCCACTTTCTCTCTCTAGAATTTCTTCATAGTTATTTGGTGTTATAGATTACTAGAATATTCTACAAAACCTGAAGTACCTATTGTGAGTATGGAAAGACTGGACATTACAAGAGTGACTGTCTAAAGCTAAACCATGTAAACCAAAATTGGAAGGTAAAAACTCGCGAGAACTCTAACGCCGTCAAAGATAATGCTGATGCTTAAAGAGATATTTTCCTGCCTTGCCTAGTGAAACCTAAGTAGACTTGGACCGTATCCCAAAGAGAATTGCACTAGTACTTTCCTATGAAATTCGTTGCATTGTTTGGGTGTGTTTAATTTCACTACTAATTTATGTGACATGACGATTTTATTGGTTACACTTTAATCCTATATATATCCATGCAAGCTACTCCTTAAATCGTTAACATCTTATAAATCATTTCGCTACTATCATTTTATAAACTATTTCATCGTCATCCTATAAAATATTTTGCTATCATTTTATAAGTCGTTCTGCTAGCAATTTATAAACTATTTTGCAGCTATCATATGAACAATCTCGCTAGTATCTTTTATAAACTATTCTGGTGTCATCTCATAAACAATCTCTTTGTCATATTATAAACCATTTTACTATTGTCTTATGTTTTAGGGGAAGCTTATTGATTAAATGTTTAACCATCTACATGCACCACTTGAGGGGAAGTGTTTCATTACTACTGCTAGTCATTTATTACTACTGCAAGTTTATGTTTCTACTGCTCAGAGTCATTTTTCTTATTATGCGTCATGGCAGGTATTTTGAGTATTGGAAGGCTGGATTAGTAGTGGTGGTATATGGTTTGTAGCTGTTATGATCCAAGTTGCATATCTACAGAATACCCCTATTCGATGGTTACAAAAAGGGGAAGAAGATTACAGGTTCATTGATTTGCATCTTATTTTGTGTGGTGGCATGTTCAAGAAGATCTTAAGTCAAGGGGAAGCATTCAAGATTGTTTCATTCATGGAAATAGTTTTGTAATATCAAATAGGGGAAGATTGTTGGGTTTATAGATTTTATGATTACAAAACTACATGTGCTTATATGAAGAAAAATAGAATATAAGGGCTTAATGTGACACTTTGGTATTCTACATATGGAAGAATTAAAAGCTGGAAGATTTCCATGAAGATATGCATTGAAAAGTCAAAGAATGTCAAAATAGCTTCCTTAGTACTCTAGGTTTTCTTGTAAACCCTATATTTAAAGGGTATAAGGCATCTGGTATTAGCATCTAGAAATATAGATCTCTCCCAATGAGAGTCTAAACACACCAAAGAAAGCGTGTGTATTAGTTAGTTAGCTAGTTAATTAGTTAATAGTTTACTAGTTAGATAGTGTAGCCTCAAGAATCGTTTGAGGTTGTGAATGAATAAAAGAAAACCTTGAAAAACATCATTGTTCTTATTGTTATTATTCCGTTGCGTAATGTTTATCTTTGATGTTTCTATTATCCTAGATGAGTCTTAATAATGATCTAAGGGGTCGTAACAGACTTCTCAATTAGTATCAGAGCTTGTTGATAAACTCTGAGTAAGAAGAATCAAAACAGATACGTTATAAACCTTTACCTTTCAGATCTATTCAATGGCAGGAGAAGATGAATTTCATGATGATAATCCACCACCACCACCAGTTCCACTAATATAACAAGCCCCTCATACTTTGTCAACCATTAAACTCCCTATTATGAAGAAAGGTGAGTATGACATATGGGCCATGAAAATAGAACATTACTTGGGGGATACAAACTATCCTATATGGGAAGTCATACAAAAGGGAAATGGTCCAGTACAAGTCTCAACAGATATAAATAGACAAATAAAGATTTTGCCTCCTAAAACTGTTGAAGAGATTTTGGCTAGAGAAAGAGAAATAAAATCAAGGACTGCCTTGCTCATGTCTATACCAGAAGACCATTTAGCAAAATTTCACAAAATGACTGATGCTAAAGAGATGTGGGAAGCTATCTAATCTAGATTTGGTGGCAATGATAAATCTAAGAAGATGCAGAAATACATTCTCAAGCAACATTTTGAAAGCTTTTCTGTATCCAACTCAGAAGGATTGCACAAAGGTTATGACAGGTTTCAGAGTCTTTTGATTCAACTTGAGATTCATGGTGCAGGTGTCTCCACTGAAGATGCTAATCAGAAGTTTCTTAGGTCTTTACCTGCTTCCTGGTCCCAAGTATCCTTGATAATGAGGACCAAGCCAGGAGTAGATACTCTTAGTTTTGATGATCTCTATAATAATCTTAGAGTCTTTGAGTCTGATGTTAAAGGCTCTACTGCATCATCTTCCGGCACACAGAATGTGGCATTTGTTTCTTTTGAAAGCACTAGCAGTACTAATGATGTTAGTACTGCTTATGGTGTTTCTACTTCTTCTGGACATAACTCACAAAAGGAAGGATCTTCATCATACACTGATGAAGTTAAGTACTCTTTCTTTACTAATCAATCAAGTGGTCCACAATTGGATCATGAGGATCTTGAACAGGTTGATGAGTTTGATCTAGAAGAAATGGATTTGAAATGGCAAGTGGCCATGATTTCCATGAGATTGAAGAAGTTTTACAAGAATAGAGGGAGAAATTTGTAGTTTGATGCCAAGGAACCAGTTGGCTTTGAAAAGACCAAGTTTGAGTGCTTCAATTGCCATAACACAGGGCACTTTGCTAGAGAGTGCAGATCAAAAGGAAATCAAGAAAGCAGAAGGAGAGATGCAGGGAACACTGGATATAAAGCAAAAGACAATGGGAGGAGACCTGGAAAACAGGAGGAACCTAAAGCTTTAGTAACTATTGATGGGGATGGTGTTGATTGGACTGGTCATGCAGAAGATGAGCAAGAGAACTTTGCTTTGATGGCTTACAGCAATTCAGGCTCAAACACTGAGGTAACATCTTGTTCAAAAGAATGTGAGGAATCTTATGCTAAGCTTAAGAAATTATATGATGAACAAAGGGAACAACTTGGTGATGCTAGTATAGAAATTCAAGCCTATACTCAAGCTTTAAAAAAGGTAGAAGCTCAATTAGTTTGTCATCAGCAAAATCAACTTGTTTATGAAGAAAAAATTAGGTTTATGAAAATTGATTTAGATGATAAAACTAATGTGCTCACATATCATAAGAAACTATTAGCAGAAGCTGTAAAAGAAAAGGAAGAATTAAAAACTAAACTTGAAAATTTTCAAAGTTTTTCTAAAGGTCTTAGTAAACTGCTAAATAGTCAGATGAGTGCTAAGGACAAATCTGGACTTGGGTATGGAGATCAAATACATGAAGGTGTTTTGAGTTATGAAAATGAAGTTCTTGAAAGTGTATTTGATAGTAGGTCTAGTGATGTAGAAGATATCCTGTGTATGATAGATTTGCAAAAGTTGAAGGAATGCATGCAGTTCCCCCTCCAATGACAGGGATCTACATGCCTCTTAAATCTAATTTTGGAATAGATGAGTCAAATTTTACATATGGTCCAAAACAGTCTAAAACTAGTGAATCTGCTGCTAATACCAGTGATTTTGTCTCGTGTGAATCAAATTCTAGTGTAGAAACACTTGAATCTGTGCCTAAACCAGCTGTAAATGAACCCAAAACTGTCAGTAAACCTAATGTCTAAAAAGCTAGGTTTGGGATATGGTTTCACTAAAAAGGCATGCTTTGTATGTGGTAGCTTTAGCCATCTTATTAGAGATTGTGACTTCCATGAGAAAAGAATGGCTAAATAGGTTGAATTGAACAAACAGAAGGGTAAGGTTATTGGTCAAGGGGAGAATAAACCAGTGTGGAACAATGTGCAAAGATTGAATCATCAAAACAAGTTTGTTCCAAAAGCAGTGTTAACTAAAACTGACATATTTCTAGTTAATGTTGCTAGACAAAATCTTTCTAGTCAAGCAGCAACAACTAGTACTGCTAGGAAAGTTAATACTGTTAGACCCATTGTAAATAAAATCAGACCAAGAAATAACTTTTATAAGTCTCATTCACCTATTAGAAGGCCATCTAATAGAACAACAGCACCAAAAGTAAATTTTACAAATCATAAAGTAAATACTGCTAAGGATAAAATAGTTAGCGCTGTTGGGGGCAATAGGGAAACTGATGTTAAGGCCTCAGCAGGTTGTAATTGGAGATCCAAAAGACATTACTGGAACAAAGTCTCCAAATACAATAGTGGATCAAACTTTAGTAAAAATGTCAATTCTAAAGATCCACTAGGCAGACCCAAGTCAGCAATGGCTTGGGTCCCTAAGAGAAACTAATTTCTCTTATTTGATATGCAGGATGATCCACAAAAAGCTTTAAAGAACAAAGGAATTGTTGACAGTGGATGTTCCAGGCATATGACTGGAAACAAAGCCTACCTTGTTGAATATCAAGACTATAATGGTGGCCCTGTTGCTTTTGGAGGAAGTAAAGGTCAAATAACTGGTAAAGGTAAAATAATAACTGGAAAGTTAGATTTTGAGGATGTGTACTTTGTGAAAGAACTAAAGCAATTTAATCTCTTTTCTGTGTCACAAATATGTGACAAGAAGAACAAGGTTCTCTTCACTGACTCTGAATGTCTTGTGTTGTCTCCTGACTTTAAGTTGCCTGATGAAAATCAAGTATTACTTAGAGTCCTTAGACAAAACAATATATATAGTTTCAACCTAGAGAACATTGTTCCTACTGGAGGTTTAGCTTGTTTGATTGCAAAGGCCACAGTTGATGAATCTAACAAATGGCATAGAAGGCTGGGTCATGTAAATTTTAAAAATTTAAACAAACTTGTGAAGGGAAACCTTGTAAGAGGTTTACCAAGGTTTCCCTTTAAAGATTTTTCAAAATGACCACACCTGTGTTGCTTGTCAGAAAGGAAAGCAACATAAGGCCTCCTATAAGGCCAAAGTAGTGAGCTCTATTAGTCAGCCCTTACAGCTTTTACATATGGACTTATTTGGACCCACGTCTATAAGGAGCATAAACCATAAGACTTATTGCCTTGTTATCACTGATGATTTTAGCAGGTTTAGTTTGGTGTTCTTTTTAAGAACTAAAGATGAAACTAGTGGCATCCTTAAGGACTTTATAAGACAGATTGAGAACCAATTAAATCAAAAGGTTAAAATTATTAGATGTGATAATGGTACAGAATTCAAGAACAGGGACATTATTGAATTCTGTGGGTCAAAATGGATCAAAAGGGAATACAGTAATGCCAGAACTCCATAGCAAAATGGAGTTGCTAAGAGGAAGAACATGAGCCTAATTAAGGCTGCTAGAACAATGCTAGCAGATTCATTTTTACCTAACACTTTTTGGGCTGAAGCAGTTAGTACTACTTGCTATGTCCTTGATAGGGTGTTAGTAACCCGGCTCAAAACAAGACACCTTATGAACTTATAACTGGTAAAATACCAATCATAAGCTATATAAGACCTTCTGGGTGCCATGTGGCCATTTTGAATACCATTGTCCACCTAGGCAAGTTTGAAGAAAAGTCTGATAAAGGGTTTTAGTTGGGTATTCTCTAAATAGCAAGGCTTTTAGGGTATACAATTTAGAAACCAAGGGGGTTGAAGAAAACCTGCATATAAACTTTTTAGAAAATAAACCTAATGTTGCAGGGAAAGGACCTAATTGGCTGTTTGATCTTGATTATTTAACTGATTCCATGAACTATCAGCCTGTTACTGCAGAAAATAAAGCTAACAAAACTACAGGTCCAAAAGAAGCTAATCATAGTGCAGGTACACAAGATAATATTGATGCAAGAAACTCTAAAATGGAAGCTGAACCTGCTCAAGAATACCTTGTACTACCATTATGGTCTTCTTATACTTCAATAGTCAAGAGCTCAAAAGCAAAGAATGGAGATGAAAAGCCTAATGGGGATACTGGTCCAAAGATAAATGAGAAACCAAAAGATCAGGAAGAACAAGCCTTTTTGGAGGAGCTTGAAAGGCTTAAAAGACAAAAAAAGGAGGCTAATGATGTAGCTAAAACCTTTAGAAAGGAGTTTGCTTAATGTACTAAGAATTTGCTTCTTCTAGTAGGAGCTGCTAGAGCTACCAATACTAACACAGTTAATACTGTTAGCACACCTATTAGTACTGCCAGTCCTTCAAGAGTTTTTAGTGCTGGTGGACCTGATCTAACCAATAATGACCAAGATGATTCTCAAATACCTGCTCTTAAGGAGATTTATGACAATCCAAGTGATGGGATTTTTACCAATGCATCTTATGATGATAAGGGTGCAGTGGCTGACTTCACTAATTTAGAAACCACTGTGAATGTTAGTCCTATTCCCACATCAAGGATACACTCCATTCATCCTACAACTCAAATTCTTGGAGATCCAACCTCAGCAGTTCAGACAAGGAGCAAAGTGAATAAAAGTTCTAGAGCTTATGCTTTTGTTAGTTATATTCAAAAGAAAAGAAGAAATAATCACAAGGAAGAGCTGCTGCATTTCAAGATTCAGAAAGTTTGGATTCTAGTTGACTTGCCTTTTGGAAAGAAGGCAATTGGGACAAAATGGGTTTACATGAATAAGAAGGGTGAAAGAGGTGTTGTAGTTAGAAATAAGGCAAGGTTGGTTGCCCAGGGCTATAGACAAGAGGAAGGGATAGACTATGATGAGGTTTTTGCTCCTGTGGCCAGGATTGAAGCCATCAGGATCTTTTTGGCCTTTGCTTCTTATATGGGATTCATAGTTTATCAAATGGATGTGAAGAGTGCCTTCTTGTATGGCACAATTGATGAGGAAGTGTATGTGTCTCAACCTTTAAGTTTTGTAGATCCTAAGTTCCCTAAAAAGGTCCACAAAGTTATAAAAGCTCTGTATGGTTTACACCAAGCTCCCAGAGCCTGGTATGCTACTTTATCTACTTTCTTGTTAAAGAGTGGATACAGAAGAGGAACCATTAACAAGACTCTTTTCATCAAGAAGAACAAGAATGATATCATGTTGGTACAGGTTTATGTAGATGATATTATTTTTGGTTCTACAAAGAAGTCTTGGTGTGATGAATTTGAGGCATTAATAAAGAGCAGATTCCAGATGAGTTCTATGAGAGTGCTCACCTTCTTTCTTGGATTACAGGTCCAGCAGAAAGAAGATGGTATTTTCATAAGTCAGGATAAGTATGTTGCAGAGATCCTGAAGAAGTTTGATTTTGATAGTGTGAAGACTGCCATCACTCTAATTGAGACCCAGAAGCCCTTGATCAAGGATGAAGAAGCTGCTGATGTGGATGTACATCTTTATAGATCCATGATTGGCTCTTTAATGTACTTGATTGCTTCTAGACCTGATATTATGTATGCAGTCTGTGCTTATTCTAGGTTTTAGGTAACTCCAAAAACTTCACATCTTCATGCTATGAAGAGCATCTTTAGGTACCTCAAAGGCAAACCTAAACTGGGACTTTGGTATCTTAGAGTGTCATCATTTGACCTGGAAGCCTATTCTAACAGTGATTATGATGGAGCAAATCTTGACAAGAAATCCACAACAGGAGGATGTCAATTTCTTGGCAGGAGACTTATCTCATGGCAGTGCAAGAAACAAACAACCGTGGCTACTTCTACTATAGAGGCAGAGTATGTTGTTGCTGCCAACTACTGTGGGCAAGTATTGTGGGTTCAGAATCAACTGTTAGACTATGGGTTTAATTTTATAAACACAAAGATCTACATTGATAATGAAAGCACAATCTGCATTGTAAAGAATGGGTATTTCACTCCAAAACAAAGCATATTGAGATTAAGAACCACTTCATTAGGGATGCTTATGAGAAAAAGCTTATCCAGGTGCTTAAGATTCACACTGATGATAATGTGGCTGATCTTTTAACCAAAGCTTTTGATGTTAGCAGATTCAATTTCTTAATTGTTAACATTGGAATGATCAACCTATAGCTGCATTAGTTCAGGGGAGGCAAAATGGCAGGTTGATTTGTTGTACAGTTTGTAAAATGATGTTAAGGTTCATTATGATCTTTGGGATGAGGATTGAGAGCTACATATGGTACTAAGTTAGTTAGTGCTGCCTGTTTTGGTTAATACTAGTAGGCAAAAAGTTAGTACTGCCAGGCCAAAACTTAGTGCTGCCAGGCCAAAACTTAGTACTGCCAGGAAAACCTTAGTACTGTTAAGTTACCGTTAGAAACAGGGGAAATAGGGATGCAAAGTGTAAAATTGCGGTTTCTTCGCCACTGGGTTTACTTGAAACCTATATAAACCGTTCTCAAACACACAATTTACTCACCTAATCTCTCTTCCACGCTTTCATATCACAAACCCTAATCCCTCTAATCACCGACGATCATCAATTACACCTCCATGGCTGCTCTCGTATCTTGTCCTAAGCATAATATGGTTGCTTGTTTGGAGAAAACTGAATGGAATACTCAATTCCATGAGATAGTGGACTTCCTTACACGAAGCTCAATTTACTACTCTCTCACTGTAAGTCCTCCTGTCTCTATTTCCCTTATTGAATAGTTTTTGAACACTGCTACTTCCAAAACAATCAATGATGTTAGTTACATTAAAGCCAAAGTTGCTGGCAAGACTGTATCAATTTCTGAA
>BQNB010029995.1:0-38362 GCA_026074375.1 Tanacetum coccineum
TGGTCATGCATACTTTACAAATCTTGAATTTGAACATATATTTATACATTTTGTGACTATTTAAGGATTGAAATAGTCAGGTATACTTTACAACTATTTTGTTTCTAAAAATCATACATACATTTTGGAAGGACATTTAAGGATTTAAATGGTCATACAATCATTTTATGATACTGTAGGGAGACAGTAGTCACTAAATGTTTTACATGGTACTGTGATGACACAGTGGGCAAATACATTCATTGGAATTTACATTCATACTTAAACTAACCTATGAACTCACCAACTTTATGTTGACCGTTTTAAGCATGTTTTCCTCAGGTGAATTAGATGCTTAGATTATCTGATGTGCATTGGAGTCTAAAATGACAAGATTTCATTCATGGATTTCTACTTATATATAAATGATCAAATCTCGTTGTATCGCTTTCAAGCTTTTCATTGTGATGCAATTATGGGACAAATGTTATATCAATTTCAAGGAAATCAACGAGATTACTTTTCAAACGACACATTTATAGGTCGTTCTCTTGTATCTAAAGCTGTGTATTATGAAGTAACACCCCCGGACGTACTTCCGCTTCGACACATTTTTGGGGGTGTTACAATTCAGGAACAAAAAAATGATCTTCTGCAAGCAAAAATTATCAAGAATTAAATACGTGAAGAGCGTTTGGATTCCGAACACATAACCAAGATGATGATGAAGATGAATGGTGTAAAAAATAGTCAAATATGAATAAGTTTAGGAAACAAAAATGTCATTGGATTATTTTATCAAACAGTTACCATGGAATACAGGTAGGGAGGATGGTTTCTTCAACCGACTAACCGCATCAGATAATTCAGAGTCAAGCTTATTCACAGTCTCTCTAGTGAACCAACATGATTACGAAGAGCTCAAACCGAATCCTCTTGTGCCATTAGTCGTTGCTCCATCCACTTGCGCCAATGATCTTTCTCTTTCTCAAGATAACTTTTACTAATGCGAGTTTGCCTTGTGTTTTCCGCTTCACTCCTAGCTGTAGAGAAAGATAAATAATTCATTAACCAAAGCAAAAGCACTAACCATACATAATTAAATGAGCCTTAGTTATTCTCTTTTAGGTACACTCTTTGAATGTTAGTTTCTATTTTGTTTCCCAACCAACCAAAAACATTGACCCGTTGTCATTTTTTAAAAAGATGCAAAAACCAGTCATCCATAGTACCATGTATACCTTATAAAAAATCAAGTGAACAATAATATTTAAGTAAAAATGTCTTAATACTTGAGTTTCCTAAACCTCGTTATATTATAAGATCATAAGCACTGTACTCAATATTACAGTAGCATAACTTATTTAGTTGTCTATATAATATGCAATGTAGATACATGGACTAAATCCTGAACACTATAGATAGAGGTGGCTAAATGGGAGTTGGAGGGTTTAGATGAGACGCTGCAAACCACATCAGCAGCAAGGCGCTGCATCATTAGTAATTTTTGCTAGCAGAAAGAAACAACATCGCACAGTTAGAAGTATAGATAAAGCAGGTGTCGATGACCCATTGTGACCCGCACATTTAATGGCCCATTACCCAACCTGCCCAAATTTAATTGATGCAATATCAGTATGCTAAACCTGTATACCTCACGTTGCACAAGACCACCTTTCCACCTCTGTTGCCTTGTAGTGGCTTCAATGACTCAGCCGCGAGCAGAAATGAGTTCACTACCCCACCTGAAGGAGTTCCTGGATGTGCTCTAGTTACCCGTCCGGTGTAACATAGAGAGCCACTATTACATAAAAAGAAAAACTAAAAATCAAATCAAGCCCGTCAACCGAATGGTTCATAGAGGCCCAGATCTGTTTCTTGTATGGATAGGTATAGGAAATGTATCATTTCTTTAAATTGTACATTAAAACATTTATTTCATCTATTTTTCTAAGTGGGTTGTATTTGTTCATAAGTGCAAGAGTACAACTTTGCAAATCCTGAACATTTCCTTAGCTACTAGGAAGTCTGAATGTTGAGTAGAAATGTTACAACTCAAAATACCTCGCGCATGACCATTAAAATATAAAGATATTCCTACCTCTACTAGTTAATTGTAGCCAAAACAGACACCTGCAAGGCGGCTTAGTAGCGGGATTCTATATTTTTGGCACCCGAAAGTTGCGGGTTTATAACTAAGGTTGTTGTGCATGTAATATATATGCATAGGAAGGTTAGAAAGTTTTTTGTCTTGTTGAAAAGCCACTTGAGTTCCATTTGTTAAATCAGCATCCACAACTATCGCCCCTAGCCTGTACATACCGTTCTTGGTATGTTTTGAATTGTGCGTTAAATGTATGTTACTACTTGATGTGCTGTCGTGTAGGGTTAATATATTGATTACTAAGTTTTAAATTTATATTTAGCCGACTTATCCTAAAACAACACTTTAACGAGAAATGTACCCGATCGGGTGGAGTTTCGTGGTAAGTAAGGTGTCGAACACTAAGAGCGAGGTCGTTAACCTTATATTGTATCAGTATTTTAATTAATCTAATTAACTTAATTCTAATTAATTATTAAACCTATGCTAAACCTAGTTCTGATGACAATGGGGGGTTTTCAGCCTGAGAGACTGGCATAGGTTTTATGGTGACAATAATCAATTCAAACATAATAAACATGCAAAAAAACAATCAGAAGATAAAAGAGCGGTACAAGCCAAATGATAGAAAACTGTATTAGCCAAATTAAATCCGGTCAAATGCTGGTTTGTTTGTTTACTGCAATGATTTCTTATCTCGAAGCGACATATCATTCTTAAGACTTAGGCGGGACATCATCCTAAGACCTAGACACGTTGAATCCTGTCATAATTAACGTATCCGTATAAAGTATCCTTTTAATTATAATCTATCTAGGGAATAAAGCAATGATGATCTTGTTAAACCCTAGCCCATCGGGACTTTACCCACTTATTGTTTAACGGTATTTTATATACTGGTAGTTCACTGTTCAAGTCTTTATCAATTAATTAAGAACATACTTGTTGAAACATTATGGGTCACCTGCCAGTCCAACTAAGCTCATAATTTAAAGACAAAGATAAACATTATTTGTGATCCTATTGGTCCAGTAATATAAAACACGATATGGAGAGCTATCCCAATATCTAGTTCACTTGTTAGGCATAACTAGACCGAGTTGAATGATAGGTTGCATATTCAAACACGTAGACTAGTATCATGTGATAAACATAATTAAACTTTCAACGATAAATTAAGAAATCGGATTAAAACAAACCAAACATTAGATCTTCATTAAGATGGCTAATACTCAAGGGTATTAGCCCATAACCATTGTAATTATACAAGTATGATCAAATAACCAAGGTAAACTAAACGTTTTACCGAACAATACAAAAAATTAAATGATTACAAGAGTATAGGAATTACACGATGTGTTCTATGGAATCGTGATCGATGCTTGACATTTGGCTGCTCTTCTTCTCTTTAGAAAATTATCTTTTATGTGTATGGTATAAAGAATATGATTTTGCACACTGAAAACTCATTTTTGAGTCTTCTATTTATAGTGTATGAAAAAGACTGGATACACCGTATTAAATGATGTCAATACGGCGTATAGGGGTGTTTTCCTTGTGAAGCCCAGGCGCTGATACGTCGTATATTCTTTTGTGGATACGGCGTATTGAGTAGAAATAAGCAATCTTTAAATATCGTCGTTTAAGCTTCAAAAAGTGCGCCTTTTAGCATGTCTTCACAAATCACTCCGTAATTACTACAATTTACAACTTTAAGCAATTAAGTAACGATTCTTACATAAATTATATAGAGGTGGATAATTTATTCGGGATAAATGATGGTATAAATGTAATGTTATTTGATGTCATAAAATATCCCCCCACTTGAATCCTACTTATCCTCAAGTAGACTTTAGAATTTTTTTGAAAATCTATCCCAACCGAAGTTAAGGATTTTTCTGTTAAGCATTTCTTTTGTTTTAATCACCTGTACAAGACCAAGCACCTCACGAAATATGGAAAATGAAAACACTCAGATCACTCAACTAATCTATGGTGTAACATTTACTTGGTACACTCATTTGCTCGGTCGTGATTAGTTTCATATCATATGATTGGCAAGGATACACATCTCCACCACTAGAGCTAAGTAGAAACA
This sequence comes from Tanacetum coccineum, assembly GCA_026074375.1. NCBI lineage: Eukaryota > Viridiplantae > Streptophyta > Magnoliopsida > Asterales > Asteraceae > Tanacetum > Tanacetum coccineum. Next base: position 4,182 of record BQNB010029995.1, read on the forward strand.
AGTCAAAAGGTAAATTGGGTTTTTATAAGGCTTAAGGTTGATCATTCTATCAATCTTTCACCGATAGTACCACACCAACAAGAAAGCTGAATCATACATACACGGCCATAACGAAGGAATAGACATGTACAATTTGATCAGATCCTCATTCGAGTTTAACCAAGGGTTAGGATGAAGAATGATATAGGGTAGGGATCTTCTAAGTTTCACCAAAAGTAGTAAACCAACAAGGTGGTTGAATCACGCATACATGGTTGTAATGACAGAATAGACATGCATGACTCGATCTCAACCTCGTTCGAGTAAAACCTAAGGTTAGTTGCTAGGAAAGGGAAGTAAATTATTGTTAAATAAAATACACAAAACAAATAAATTAAGCTTAGACAAATAAGGTAGTTGCTAGTAACTTTTCCCGACCATTCCATGATAAAGACTAGAAATATATACAAATGCCTCGATCATAGAAATGACAAAGACAACCTAAGTTGGCATTCCCATAACGGTCAACTTCCCAATCATCCCAATCTTTACATACTTTTACAAAAGTGGTGATATCGGCCACTTTATACAAAACTATACACCGTTGATTTTTATCCACACGTCAACGAATAATCAATCCTTCCAATTATTTCATCGGTTTAAGTTTAGCGAACCGACTATCAATTATCCTCCTCTTTTTTGATGCATTTTTATTTTTCCTCTTTTTTATTTTTTAGTTTTTTTCAAAACAAATCTCGGTGCAATTTCACCGTCTTCACAATCATAATTCATCTTCGGACATAATACATAATCGCGAAAGTAGCAAAATACACGAGCTACATATTTTCCCATTGCATTGTGCAATTTCCCGACCTAACCGGAGATAGAAAATTTCATTTTGACATAAGAAATACAAAACTTTACACAAAAGCAACTAGCAACTTTGATTAAGTATGCCTTTATCACAAGGTAGGTTAAGGTGGTAAAGGTTGTAACAAAATAACTTTTTGGTGTGAAAAAGACAGGAATGGCTCAACAGGTTTTTCTAGGGGATCTTACTCTTATAATGAGAGTAAACAAAGGGTTATACGGGGTTTAACTAACCAGTGTAGTTAGTTAATTTTACTTTTACAACATTTAGGCTTTTTGGTGTATTCTTAGAAATTTACCAGTTAAACATGTTACTCCATTTAAGTCTATAGTACTCATCGTTGTTGTCTCGAGTGATATACCAAGCCAAGTTCTAAAGTCCACTACATCACCGCCACACTTATAATTTTTGTGGAATTTTTGGTAAACGTTTAGAAACGGAATAGGCTTAATTCTCACAATTTGGTATTAAGGGTTATAGTGCGCGAGGTCATGTAACTAGTAATTTTTACAAAAGTTATGCTAGAAAAAATTTTAAATTTGGCATAATTTAAGCATATAGCATATTATTTGTAAAAGAAAGTACAAGTAGGCATTCTAATTCTCCTTCCCCCCACTTAGATTATACAACGTCCTCGTTGTATAGATAAAACAATTAAAGAAAACATGAAATAGAATTAAAACGAGGAACTCCCTTGATATGTTGCTCGGGATGATTCTCCAATTTGAGTTCTTGTGCAAAAGTGTGTTGACAAGGCGCCAGAATGCTCGTATGAGTTCAACACACGTCTTTTTCAGAGTATACCATATCGTCCATTTCTTTACAGCAAGGTACTGCATAAAAGTTTAGAAGACAGAAGTATAATTCCTATCTCAGTTATACAATGGTTACAATGCAGGAAAACAATTAAACACATTGTACAGGAGGTCAATACGCCGTATCCCAAACCCAAGGATACGCCGTATTGCTTCCTGTAAAAATAAATGTTTTAAAGTTTTACAGAAATTAAAGACTGATAACGTCCAGACAGGTTCGATACGGCGTATCCATAGAGGTTCGATATGTCGTATTGAGTGTCTTGGAAAACAGACTCAAAAAAACAATTAAAATTACAATTCAAACAATTAAAAACAATCGGGTTGTCTCCCGACAAGCACTTTTGTTTAGGGAAAAGTCTTTAAGTTAGACTTGCCCTAATTTAATCCCATCCTTATAAAACAATTTAGGGTCGAACGGGATGCCAAATGCCACATATAAATTCTTGATAAGATTTAAAAGCATCCCGTTGGTAAGATAATTACAAGCCATGATGTTAACATTTAATTCCTTGATAAAAGTTTTAGTTTTGAAAAATTTATTAGATGTATCATGACTTGTTTCAAAATGCTTATTTAACCCATGTGCATAGGCACCATCATCGGTATTTATTACATTACCCCCGAAGACTGTTTAATATCGATTTTATCATCATCATTTTCCTTATTCGATTTTGAATCATCGGGATAAATTACGTTAAAAGGAAATAGATCATTAAAGTATAAAACGTTTTGTTCCTCTTCATCACATTCGGACAATGATGCTTCATCTTTCAAATTAAATTCATCGATATATTGAGGACTTACAGTAGATTCAGTTAAAAAATCTAATTTAGACGTTACAGCATCATTGTAAACAATGGCTGGAAATTCTTTCACAAAATCTTTAAGGAAGTCTAAATCATCAAAATAACTGACCATAGGCTTGGGTGACGAAAACGAAGGCATATTGACTTTTTCATTATCATTTTCCGAATCCGTTTTCAAATCTTCGACAAAAATTATTTTATTGGAAAATGAATTTTTGTCATAAATTACCGTGTAATCTTCATCGTCGGATTCATCAAACGATATTCTAAAATCAATTTTATTGTCGTTAAGAGGACTTACCGTGGGTTCACAGGTAAGCTTTACATCAGATGTTAACGAGTCGTTAAAGACTATAGCTGGGAATTCAGTTTCAACATATATGAGGTCGTGAACGTCTTCATCATACCAGATCTTACCATACGTAGCAGTTTCCCAGTTATACACCTTACCACGCCTACGAGCTTTTTCTTCTCAAGCCTGATATATTCTTCTATAGTAACGTTGGGGTCGTCCGTATTTACCTGTAATAAATTTTCTAGGAAAGAAAATTGTCAAATAGCTTAATACACCGTATTCAGTTTAACTGAATACGCCGTATTGATGATAGAGTCGAATACGTTGTATTAGTTTGAGAAAAAAAAATTATACGCCGTATTGAGTATTCGACTTAGAAAGTTAGAGAAGACTATAATAATGCTGAAAACACATAACCACACAATATGCGAAAATATACAATGCATAAAATTAAACACACAAACAAACACACAAATATGCAAATTAATCTAAGCTAAACTAAACTAAAACACTAATAAAAACAAGAAGTAAACAACTTTACTCCCCGGAAACGGCTCCAAAAACTTGATGTGCGGTCGTGTAGGGTCAATTTATTGATTACCAAGTTTTAAATTTATATTTAGATGACTTATCCTAAAACAACACTTTAACGGGCAGTGTACCCGATCGGGTGGAGTTTCATGGTAAGTAAGGTGTCGAACACTAAGAGCGAGGTCGTTAACCTTATATTCTATTAGTATTTTAATTAATCTAATTAAGTTAATTCTAATTACTTGTTAAACATACGCTAAACCTAGTTCTAATGATAATGGAGGGTTACTGGCACAGGTTTTATGGTGACAATAATCAATTCAAAACACAATAAACATGCAAGAAAATAATTAGAAGATAAAAGAGCGGTACAAGCCAAATGATAAAAACTGTATTAGCCAAATTAAATCTGATCAAATGCTGGTTTGTTTGTTTAGTACAATGATTTCTTATCTCCAAGCGGCATATCATTCTTAAGACTTAGGCGGAACATCATCCTAAGACCTAGACACATTGAATCCTGTCACAATTAAAGTATCCTCATAAAGCATCCTTTTAGTTTAATTATAATCTATCTAGGGATTAAATCAATGGTGATCTTGTTAAACCCTAGCCCATCGGGACTTTACCCACTTACTGTTTGACGGTATTTTATATACTGGTAGTTCACTGTTCAAGTCTTTATCAATTAATTAAGAACATACTTGTTGAAACATTACGGGTCACCTCCGGTCCAACTAAGCTCATAATGAACATTATTTGTGATCCAATTGGTCCAGTAATATAAAACACGATATGAAGAGCTATCCCAGTATCTAGTTCACTTGTTAGGCATAACTAGACCAACTGAATGATAGGTCGCATATTTAAACACGTAGACAAGTATCATGTGATAAACATAATTAAACTTTCAACGATAAATTAAGAAATTAGATTAAAACAAACCAAACATTAGATCTTCATTAAGATGCATAACCATTGTAATTATACAAGCGTGATCAAATAACCAAGGTAAACTAAACGTTTTACCGAACGATACCAAAAATTAAATGATTACAAGAGTATATGAATTACACGGTGTCTTCTATAAAATTGTGATCGATGCTTGACCTCTGGCTACTCTTCTTCTCTTTAGAAAATCTTCTTTTATGTGTGTGGTATAAAGAATATGATTTTGCACACTGAAAACTCGTTTTTAAGTCTTCTATTTATAATGTCTGAAAAAGACTGGACACACGTATTGAATGAGGTCAATACGGCGTATAGGGGTGTTTTCCTTAGAGTGCGCGCTAAGTTTATAATCAATAAGATATATCTTCCCAAATTATATTTATTCACCAAATCTCTGAATGTCTATCCAGCTGGATACGACGTATGAAGGAAATTGGATACGCCGTATTGGGAAGTAAGAATGCGTGTTTTCTTATGAAGTTCAGGCGCTGATACGCTGTATCTTCTTTTGTGGATACGACGTATTGAGTAAAAATAAGCAATCTTTAAATATCATCGTTTAAGCTTTAAAAAGTCCGCCTTTTAGCATGTCGTCCCAAATCACTCCGTAATTACTGCAATTTACAACTTTAAGCAATTAAGTAACGATTCTTGAAGAAATTATATATAAGTGGATAATTTATTCGGGATAAATGATGGTATAAATGTAACGTTATTTGATGTCTTCACTACTTATAACCCCAAGACCGTCTTTTAGCTGCACACAAGTATTTCCTTGAAGGATCCGCTTCCCATTTCTTTCACTCATAATTTTTCTTGAATTTCCTCAATTGTCCAACTACCACAATCATTGTCATGACCAACAACCTGAAAAGCAATTATCTCAACTTTTGCATGTGATGTTGTTCCAGTATTCACTATCTTCTCAGTAAGAGAATCTACTAAGGCTATTTCAATGGGTGTTTGGTTCTCGAATAAGAGAGGTTTTCCACTAAATACTAGCATACCAATTTTTTTTAGAATTGTAGTTTTAGTTTTTTTTAACTAAAGAACTTGTGTAGTTTGTATGGTTCCTGGTATAAAATAAATGATGTGTGAGAGAGATGTAATAGTTGAACTATGCTAATATATTTAGATATAGGTTTATATAAACTCTTTCATGGTAGCTAAAAGCTCCTGCTTTGCCAACACAATCTGCTCTTTAACCTGAAATATTATGCATTGTTAGTCGACTCATAGGACCATAAGCACAACACAAGTGCATCAATGTTGTTTTATGGAAACCACGCCTACTGTTATCAAGTGCACATTCTAAACTTCTTGTTTAACCTTTAGATAGCCATATGATCATAACCAGTTTACTTTTATCCAAACTTTCAAGCTATATATCTGCTATATCATACTGCAATAAGCAGTTTTGATGAGCAAACCCAACATATCAAAGAAAAATTACAATTTCACATATCAAAGGCGTAAAAATAGTCCTTATGTAATACTCTAATGTTTGGATTAAAGTTAGCATAAAAGATACTTTTGCTAAAAGGTTTTTATGATGTAGGTTTTTTGCTGGTAACTAACTAAGAAAATAATGTACAACAAAAAGATTGAAGAATGAATAAAACCACACTTTGGATTTATAAGAGGATGCGTTTCATAATGCCATTATGGTACACTCATTATTAAAAGCATAATATCATAAACCATGTCCAAATCTTTTAACAACTACTTATATTGTTCAACAACAAGAATGAATAAAAGCAAAAACCCTATGTTATGGTAAATCCATAACAAGTATGTGTAAAAAAGAATGGATGTAACATATAAAAATATCAAGAAAAATATGACATGGTCCTATTTAGAATACCGTAAGAGGTACCTTGTTAAAACATAAAGTAGAAACAGAATTTCATCATGAGAGTTTGGAGAAGATACGTAAGATACATATGTGGTTCGTTAGGATAATATCTAAATACAGGTATACGTGGTTTTGTGATTGATATCTTCTTAACATCAATTCCTAAATTATATATACATTATATACCGAATTTTAATTCTGTAGATTAGGAGTATTTTTTTGGTATTATTTTTTGCATGACCTTATATATTTTAACTTGCAAGATATAATACAAAAAAGTTAGCTAGTCTAGTGGTTATGTAGTTTGTTAATATCATAAAGATTTGAGGTTCAAATCTTGTTGCTGACAGATTAAAAAAAAACGTATTTTACAAAAAAAATGATGATTTATTTCAGAATTTGTTAAATAATTATGACATGGATAGAAGGATGACATGGCATTATGGGATGCCAAGTGGAATTATGTGTGGCATGCCTCCTCTTATATATATATATATATATATATATATATATATATATATATATATATATATATATATATATATATATATATATATATATATATATATAGAGTTAGGATCAAATGAGAAGTTTTCTTAAAATAAGAAGGATAAGAAGTAACTATAATCGCATATCCGAGATGCACCGACTTAAATTAGATGCATCTTTATAATCTTAGATGCATTATAACGCATCATAATGTGTTTTCTAGCTTTTAATTAGATGCATATACGTATATTAGATGCATTTCATTTTTTTCTCTTGTTTTTTGTTTCTCTGCATGTGCCAAAATCATGAAAATCAATTTGCACAATTATTAGCATATATTAAGTTCGAACTCAAAATGTTGCATCTAAATGAATAAAATGCATCTAGTGCCATGTCGTTGTATCTCATATGTGTGGGTTTTGTTCACTTCATCACCCACTTCTTATTTTAATTTACTTTCACTGGATCCTTAATATTATATATTATTATATATTTATATTTAATATATATATTATATATATATATTATATCTATATTATTATATATTTTATATATATTCTAATACCAAGGTAGGCACATAACTTCATTTGTTGAGCATTTTACTTCAACTTTGGATACTTTAGTAGATTACCACTAAAAGGGAGTGCTTGCAGATACAGGAGTTACGTGAGATTTATTTTACCTCTTATCATACGATTTTGTCTATAAATTAACCTTACTATGGTTAGTAAATGATAATCAAGCACAAGTTCTGAAGCTACTATATTACCGGCACACTCACATAATTTTCAACCAATACCAATGCTCCAAAAAGGCGACAAATTACAAATACACAGTAGTAATGACGGATGAGACACTTGAAATTGCATTCAAACCTTAACTCGAACAAGCTAAAGGAAAAAATTATCTTAGGTATCAAAGGTGGATACATGAATTCTTTTAAGGTTTGATTCTCAAAATTTAGTGGAATGGTTTAGTGCTAGTTATAGTGTCAATCCGGTTGGATTTGCCTTACTAAGAGTATACATTTTTAATTTTTTAGAAGAAAAACATATATTTTTAATTTTAAAGATTTTATGAAATATTAGTTGAAAATTTGGTTAGATTACAGGGCAAACATGAAGGGATAAGATTAATTTTAATCTTGCCTATTTGGCTCCCCTCCACACTTAAGTTAAACATTTCTCTCAATGCGAGAACTGATAAATATAAAAAATAGGGAAAATTAAAGGAAAACAATACTTCCAGCATAGAGAATATAGCTTGAGAGAGCTTGTCTTTTGAGCGAACGCCATAATTTTCTAGGTCTAAGCTAGATTACCTGCATAAGAGTAAATATACAAAAGCACACAAAAAGAAAATATTTTTGGGTTTTTTTTAGAAAATATAACAGAGGAGGCGGGACTCCTCCACACTTAAATTAAAGCATGGGTTGCCTCCCGAGAAATGCTTAATTTTTAAATGAGTCATTAGCTAGACTGTACTTCTAGGGTTCATTCTTTGGGAAAGAAGGGAGTGAGTTCTTCCCTTGGGTCATTATCTTCTTCATGATATAGCTTGAGTCTATGGCCGTTAACAATGAACGTCTTGCTATCCTTTCCATATAATTCAACGCATCCAGATGGATATTGGTGTTTTACTACATATGGTCCAAGCCATCAAGATCTGAGTTTCGGCTATTTGAATTTGTATTTAGAATGAAATAATAGCACTTTGTTTCCATGTTTGAACTCTTTTCTCATTATGAGTTTTTTGTCGTGCCAGACTTTGGTTCTTGCCTTATATAGACGAGAGTTTTCACAAGCTTGATGGCAAAATTCGTCTAACTCGTGCAACTGAAACATTCTTTTCTCACCAGCAGCGATGAGATCACGATTATAATTTTTAAGGGCCCAGTATGCTCGGTGTTCTATTTCAAAGGGTAAATGACAGTTTTTTCCATATACGAGTTTGTATGGTGTTGTTTTGGATTGTATTTTGTAAGCGGTTCGAAAGGTCTGTTAGTGTTTTCCACTTGTCCACTTATTTGAGGGTGATATGATGTGGAAAAATGGTGGTTAACTCCATATCTTTTGATGGTTTTTCCATTATATTATTGTAGAAGTGAGTACCTCGATCGCTTATGAGAGATTTGGGCATTCCAAAACGGTAGAAGAGTTTTTTCAGGAATGAAATAACAACTTTGGCATCATTGGTTGGTAAAGCTTGAGCTTCGGCCCATTTGGAAACATAATCTACAATGACTAAGATGTATTCGAATTTATATGATCTCGGGAACGGTCCCATAAAGTCAATACCCCATATGTCAAAAATTTCACATACTTGAATGTTGTTTAAGGGCATTTCAGTATGTTTGGATATATTCCCTATTTTTTTGACATGCTTTGCAAAGGCGAATAAGAGTATGAGCTTCTTTGATGATTGTTGGCCAGTAAAAGCCCGAGTCTAGGACTTTTTTAACTGTTGAGTTTGGTCCATAATGTCCACCGGTTGGTCTGTGGTGACATTGATCTAGAATGGTACGAGTTTCTGGTCCTGAGACACAACGTCTAATCATACCATCTACATACTTTGAAAAGGTAAGGATCTTCCCAAAAGTAGTTTTTGAGGTCGGAGAAGAATTTTTTATTTTGTTGGCACGTCATCCCTTTAGGTATAACATCACCTTCCAGATAGTTTGCAAAGTCTGCGAACCATGGTACATCTTTGGTGGTTATTTCCATAAGAGTTTCTCTAGGAAAGTTATCGTCAACACCACTCTTATCACTCGTCTCATCATTTTCAATCCGAGATAAGTTGTCGGCGGCAACGTTTTTTGTACCTTTCTTATCTTTAATTTCTATATCGAATTCTTATAAGAGAGGAATCCAAGTATAGGGGGGGGGGGGGGGGGGGGGGCAAAAAACGAGGCTTAAACATTTGTTTATTGAATAGGTTGTCTTATAAATAAACAAAAAAAAAAAAAACTGAGTGATCGGTGTAAACAATGGTTGTGGATAATGTCATATAGGGTCAGAATTTGTCGAATGCGAAAACTACAGCCATCAGTTCCTTTTTCAGTAACCGTATATTTTTGCTGAGCTGCATTGAGGGTTTTGCTTGCAAATTAGATGGGGTGAAATTATTTTCCATCTTTTTGACCTAAGACTGCTCCAACTGCAAAATTGCTTGCATCACACATTAACTCAAATGGAAGATTCTAGTTTGGGCTCATGATTACAGGAGTACATGTAAGTTTTTCTTTTAATAAATTGAATGCTTTGTGACATTCGTCATCGAATTCGAATGGAGTATCCTTTTCGAGCAACTTAGTTAGAGGACGTGTAATTTTTGAAAAGTCTTTGATGAAACGTCGGTAGAAACCGGCATGTCCTAGAAAAATTCTAATACCTTTTACATTATTATGGGAGGAAGTTTAGAGATTACGTCGATTTTGGCTTTGTCAACTCCAAGGCTTGCACCGGACATTTGTGTCCAAGCATAATTCCGTCTTTAACCAGAAAGTGACATTTTTCCAAGTTAAGGACAAGATTTGCATCTTTGCAACATTGGAGCATTTTATCGAGATTATTTAGGCAATTATCGAAAGAGTTCCCAAAGACAGAAATATCGTCCGCATACTTGAATGTTGTTTAAGGGCATTTCATCATGTTTGGATATATTCCCTATTTTTTTGACATGCTTTGCAAAGGCGAATAAGAGTATGAGCTTCTTTGATGATTGTTGGCCAGTAAAAGCCCGAGTCTAGGACTTTTTTAACTGTTGAGTTTGGTCCATAATGTCCACCGGTTGGTCTGTGGTGACATTGATCTAGAATGGTACGAGTTTCTGGTCCTGAGACACAGCGTCTAATCATACCATCTACATACTTTGAAAAGGTAAGGATCTTCCCAAAAGTAGTTTTTGAGGTCGGAGAAGAATTTTTTATTTTTTGGCACGTCATCCCTTTAGGTATAACATCACCTTCTAGATAGTTTGCAAAGTCTGCGAACCATGGTTCATCTTTGGTGGTTATTTCCATAAGAGTTTCTCTAGGAAAGTTATCGTCAACATCACTCTTATCACTCATCTCATCATTTTCAATCTGAGATAAGTTATCAGCGGCAACGTTTTTTGTACCTTTCTTATCTTTAATTCCTATATCGAATTCTTGTAAGAGCAGAATCCAACGTATAAGACGTGGCTTAACATCTTGTTTATTGAATAGGTGTCTTAAAGCTGAGTGATCGGTGTAAACAATGGTTGTGGATAATATCATATAGGGTCAGAATTTGTCGAATGCGAAAACTACAGCCATCAGTTCCTTTTTCAGTAACTGTATATTTTTGCTGAGCTGCCTTGAGGGTTTTGCTTGCAAAATAGATGGGGTGAAATTGTTTTCCATCTTTTTGACCTAAGACTGCTCCAACTGCGAAATCGCTTGCATCACACATTAGCTCAAATGGAAGATTCCAGTTTGGGCTCATGATTACAAGAGTACATGTGAGTTTTTCTTTTAATAAATTGAATGCTTTGTGACATTCGTCATCGAATTCGAATGGAGTATCCTTTTCGAGCAACTTAGTTAGAGGACGGACAATTTTTAAAAAGTCTTTGATGAAACGTCAGTAGAAACCGGCATGTCCTAGAAAAATTCTAATGCCTTTTACATTAGTATGGGAGGAAGTTTAGAGATTACGTTGATTTTGGCTTTGTCAACTTCAAGGACTGCACCGGATACTTTGTGTCCAAGCACAATTCCTTCTTTAACCATAAAGTGACATTTTTCCAAGTTAAGGACAAGATTTGCATCTTTGCAACATTGGAGCATTTTAGCGAGATTATTTAGGCAATTATCGAAAGAGTTCCCAAAGACAGAAATATCGTCCATGATTACTTCGACGAATTATTCAATCATATCATGAAAGATAGCTAACATGCACCTTTGGAAAGTAGCAGAAGCATTACATAAACCGAAAGGCATTCTCTTGTAAGCGTATGTTCCAAAGGGGCACATGAATGTTGTTTTTTCTTGATCCATAACATCGATTGGTATTTGAAAATATCTGGAAAAACCATCGAGGAAACAAAAGTATATATTTCCTGCAAGCCTTTCTAATATTTGATCCATGAATGGCAAAGGAAAATGGTCCTTTGTGGTTGCTTCATTGAGTTTATGATAATCGATGAATACTCGCCAACCTGTAACGGTTCTTGTTGGGACAAGTTCATCTTTTTCGTTGGTAACAACTATGATACCACCTTTTTTAGGTACATAGTGGATGGGACTTACCCAAGGGCTATCGACGATTGGATAAATGATACCAGTGTTGAGCAGTTTAACAATTTATTTTTTAACAACTTCTTACATATTTGGGTTTAATCGTCTTTGTTTTTGAACTACCGGCTTTTTGTCTTCCAGAAGTTGAATTTTATGTTTATAAAAAGACGGACATATTCCAAGAATGTCTGTGGTTTTCCAAGCAAAGTCTTGCTTGTGGTTCTTAAGGACGGAAACAAATTTGTTTTTGTTTTCTTTAGAAAGCTAGGATGATATGATTACAGGAAGAAAAGAGGGTTCTTCCAGGAATGCATATTCCAAGTTATCAGGAAAAGGTTTGAGTTCAAGATCTGTTAGAAATCGAGAAATGACTTGGTCACTCATAGAATACATAGCTCGTAGGTCTTAGTTACTTTTTGGAACCTTACAAAGGTAAAAGGGCCAAAGCCGATAGCAAGCCCATCAAGCCCACTATGGAGCCGTGGAACATATAGGTATAAATACCCTCTCCATAGATTTGGGAGGGTGTTGGTTGGTTTCATTTTCACACACACATCTTAATCTAATATTCTTTCTTTCTTTCTCTCTCTAGAAACCTTCCTTCCACTTTCTCTCTCTAGTTCTTGTGTTTGTTATTAAAAGATTTGATAAAACATGGTTTCTATAATTGGTATCAAGAGCCATGGGGTGATTAGATAGGTTTGTGTGTGTTTTTCTTATGTGTCGTGGTTAACAAACACGCAACAAAAAGTCTTTACTTATTGTGTGTTTAAAACCATAAAGTTTACATTTTTAAGCTTCTACTATCTCAGTATTAGTTAGTTGTATAAGAAAATCCTAACAAAAACAACAAAAATTTGCTCTTTTTGACTATTATTTGGTTCAAACAAAAATATTGTCCCAAAATCTTGATTTCAAATTTTTTGTGTTAAAAACTATAAAGTTTGTGTTTTTAAGGTTCTAATAGGCTTAGGATAGTAAGTTGTACAAGAAAAATCAAACAAAAACCTCAAAAAGTGTGGTTTTTTATGATTTGAAAAAATAGTTTTCCAGATTTTTTGAAGGATGAGGAATATAACTTGAAGGAGGAAGAATATACCACTTTTCTTAGGAGATTTATACGTGTTCTACTAGGAGGTTTATACCATTTTTCTTCTAGGAGATTTATACGTGTTATACTAGGAGATTTATACCATTTTGATTCTGGGAGATTTATACGTGTTCTACTTGGAGATTTATACCATTTTTCTTCTGGGAGATTTATACGTGTTCTACTAGGAGATTTATACCATTTTTCTTCTGGGAGATTTATATGTGTTCTACTAGGAGATTTATACCATTTTCTTCTGGGTGATTTATACGTGTTTCTCATTGGGCGATTTATACCTTCCTTCAGGCGATTTATACCACTTTCATTAGGAGATTTATACCACCTTCTTTGGGAGATTTATACATTTCTTCTAGGTGATTTATACGGTTTTTCTTTGATTTGTAAAATCTTGCGAAATATTAAATTATTTTCTCGGTTTTATCAAGAATTATAAAATCCCGTGTAATTCCAATCCTTCATCACTTTAAAAAACATCACTTTAACACAAATTTCTCTAATCACTGAACGATCGAAAGGTTATCTTTTCTCATTTTAACAAACAATTCAAAATGACAACTTTAGCTGAATTCATGATTATTGCCGGTGCGGACAACCGTCCTCCCATGTTGGACAAAACTATGTATGATTCATGGAAGAGCCGTATGGAACTATACATAGAGAATAGGGAGAATGGGAGAATGATACTTAACTGAGTTAAAAACAGTCCTCTTATTTGGCCTACTGTTGAAGAGAATGGCGAAACTCGGAAAAAGAAGTATGAAGAACTCTCTGCTTCAGAAAAGCTCCAAGCTGATTGTGATCTTAAAGCTACCAACATTGTTCTTTAGGGACTACCTCCAAATGTGTATGCTATTGTCAATTATCATAAAGTTGCCAAAGAGATATGGGATAGAGTTAAGCTTCTAATACAAGGCACATAATTGTCATTACAAGAATGAAAGTGTAAACTATATGACGAGTTTGATAAGTTTACTCATGTAAAGGGTGAAACAATGTATCAGTACTATTGGATATTCACTCAACTCATCAATGACATGCACATCATTAACATGACAATGAGACATGTTCAAGTGAATACTAAGTTTCTGAATAGTCTTCCACCAGAATGGAGTAAATTTGTGATGGATGTGAAGTTGGCTAGAGATTTGCATACAACCAATTATGATCAACTGTATTCATATCTTCAACAACATGAGGCACATGCAAATGAAACCCGCTTATTACGTGAACGATACCAAGATTCACTTGCCTTAGTTGCCAACTACAATAAAAAACCGTCTTACCTTAACAACTATCATTCTCAATACACCTCTCCACAATATCCTCAACAGACATCATCAACTCTTCATCAAGTTCACTCTTCTTAACAATTCACACCAATGTATGAAACACCTCATCTTCTACAACCATAAATCAGTCATTCAACATCATCTATTCTACCATCACATCAATACAAATCTTAAATGAGTCATCAAACATTATCTGTTCCTCAAAATGCTTATCATTCACCTTTAATGTCTGAGTTTCCACAATTGGACTAAGGACTTGCTGTTCATGTATTTAATCAAGGGGATGATCCAATTGCTTGTCTCAACAAAGCAGTGGCATTTATGTCAGCTGTAGCTGCTTCATGCTTTCCTTCAACCAAAAATTAACTTAGAACTTCCTCTAATCCGAGAAATCAGGCCACTAATCAAGATGGTAGAGTCACTGTGCAACAACTTTAAGGGAGACAAGTGCAGAGTTATGCTGGTGCAAGAAATAAGGGAAATGCTACAAGTTCAGGGGCAAACAATGCAAGTGGTCAGGCAAGGGTTGTTAAATGCTATAATTGTCAAGGTGAAGGTCACATGGCTAGGCAATGCACTCAGCCTAAGAGGCCAAGGAACGCAACATGGTTTAAGGAAAAGGAAATGTTGGCTAAAGCACATGAATCTGGTCAAGTATTAGACGAAGAGCAACTGGCTTTTCTAGCAGATCCTGGAATTACAGATTGTCCTGATGTTTAGCCAATAATCACTCACAATGTTGCTTTTCAAACTGATGATTTGGATGCTTAGGATTCTGACTATGATGATATCTCTTCTGCTAAAGCGGTTCTGATGGCCAATCTCTCAAACTATAGTTCAGACGTTCTCTCTAAGGTACCAAATTTGAAACTTATCAAAATGATATGGACAATCAAAGTGTACAAGCAATGCATCATTTTGAACAAACAGTTGTTAATGATTATCCAGATAATGAGATAACAAGTGATAGTAATATCATTTTGTACTCTCAATATCTGCAAGAAACACAACAGGCAGCTGTTCAAGATACTAACTTGTTTGTACAACAAGATTCTATGATACTATTTATGATTGAACAAATGTCTGAATAAATGATCAATCATGTAACTAATTAGGAAAAGGCTAATCAGGAAAAACCGAATGAATCCTTAACCACTGAGCTTGAGAGATATAAGGAACAAGTCAAAACTTTTGAACAGAGACTTTATATTGATTTAAGTAGTCGTGAAAGTTAATTAATTCTTAAATGGATGATATGATTCGGGATAGACTTGCACTTAAGCAGCAAATTGACTGACTTGAACAAAATCTTTCTAATCAAATCAAGGAAAAGGAATCTTTATTGCAAACTTTCAATGTTTTCAAAAAGGAATCCAAAGAAAAAGAAAATAAATACAGGGACAAAGAAATTGATTTAGAAAAGAAAATAAAAGAACTAGATAATATTGTGTATAAAGTGGGTCAATCTGCTCAAACAGTGCACATGTTAACAAAGCCACAAGTTTTTTATGATGACACCCACAAACAAGTACTTGGTTATCAAAATCCGTTTTATCTTAAGAAAGCTCAACGGATTAAACCAACATTGTATGATGGTAGTGTTATTTCTAGACAACATGATGTGATCCGTGTGACTGATGAAGAAGAGACATTGATTTTGGAAGAAGTAAGTCGATCTAAAATGCTTGCAAAACAAAATCATCCAATTTCAAAAGAAAAGAAAATTAATACTACTCCAATTAAATATGTTGTGTTAAACCAATTATCTAAATATTTTGGTAAACGTTTTGTTCCACAACAAGAATTATTTGCAGAATAAGCTTTTTGGTTACAAACTTCACACCCTAATACTGACCAATCTGATATTTCACCTGTCAAAATTAAGGCTCCTAAGGAACTTCCTAAGGTAAGTCTGGTAAATACAAGCCTTAAAAAGCTTAAATACCATCTTGGCAAGTTTGACACTATGATGAAAAAGGACTACACCTGATGCCATTATCGAGGGTTCATGGGGGTTTAAACGCACCAAAGCTGTTTTTCTAAATGAAGTAATTCCATTTTAAAAGACTTTGAAAGACATATTTAATGTTTTTGATAAAGATCTTCTTGATGAAATCACTAAAGTCCAAACAGTTTTTAACCAAATAGAAGATGTTGTTCAACAGTGTTTTGTAGACAAATAGTGCTTTAAAATTCATAAGAAAGAATTTTTTCTTGACAATGATCGACTCTTACACCAAATCATGTCTCAAGATGTTATGCTATGTGTGATGAATTCTACTGTTGTTTCTGATGATTTTGTGAATTTGGAAATAAAGAAAAGTGAATCTTGTAACAAGTATTTAGATCTTGAAGCTGAGCTTGTCAAAAAGAAAAATATGGTTGAACGAGATGTATACACTAAACTTTCAAACAGATTTACAAGACTTGAAAAACAATGTATTTCTCTAGAACTTGACATACAACTTAATCAACAAATTTTTCAAAAAGACAAATCATGTGAGAATCAAAATGCTCCATAATTTCCAGAATATTTAGAAAACAATGATTTGAAAGCTCAGCTACAAGAAAAAGACACCACAATCAATAAGTTGAGGAACCATGTTGGATCCCACTCTAGATAGATCTTTACTACCTGTTAAGGGCGGTGATTAACCTATGTAATCACAAGCTAATCACAAGAGAGACTCTTGCTTTGAAAAGCTAATGTCTATGCGGAATATAGATACAACTAATAAGAAGAACATGACTAATAGACTGAAAGATCCTTCTATGGATTTCTATTAATTAACAAGGAGAAATGTGTTTTTCTGAATGTGTGCATTTCCCTAAGCCGTAGGTTCTCTTTATAGTGGAGAAACCCTAATTAACATTTACTCAAAACGCGTGAGATTAATATGCATGAATATCTTCCTTATTTAGCTCATGCATATCCTCAACTCTAACTAACTAAAATCTTATCCTGGAATAACTATTTGACTCTACCAGGACTAAGTATACTACCAGTAGAAACTAAACTTAGCCTACCAGTACTAACTATTATAATAACCTTACCAGCAGGAACTATATACCTGCCAGTAGGAACTACTACTCTACCAGTAGGAACTACATACCTACTAGTAGAAACTAAGTATTACAAATATTCCTAACAATCCTCCCCTAAACTGGAATTTAACTAAGTTAATTTCTAGTTTCTAGATAGATCTTCAAACTTGAACCTTGAGGATTGAAATATGAACTTTACAGCAACATCCAATCTGCTTGAGTCTTGACTTGAACACATGAAACTTCTGCACATATCTGTATTTCTTCATACAAACACCTTCAAGAGACTAATGATGATGAGCATTGAACATTGAGCAGATCTTGTGTCAAGCAGATTGGTCTTCATAGCCTTGGAACCGAACATCAAAAGTCTTGTTGAACTTGAACATCAAAAGTCTTGTTGAACTTGAACATCAAAAGTCTTGTTGAACTTGAACATCAAAAGTCTTGTTGAACTTGAACATCAAAAGGCAGCAACATTGAAGAAGTAGCAGGAAAACTTGAACCAGCGATAGACTTTGGAACCACCTCAGCTACATGAGTAGATTTGATAAGCCTTTACTAAGTAGTTACTCACTCTTGGGCTAGCTAATTCTTTGGTGGAATCATGACATCACCCTGGTGAATTAGTAACCAGTCAAACTCTTAGAACATGAATCATTGGTGAATTGGAATACCCTAATGATTTGGTAACGAATGAGGCATTGGCTAGCAAGCCCAGTACTTCTATAGGGGATCAATTGGTAGAATCTTATGAGGATGAAGTTGAGTTACCTGATGACTGGAGATCTTATAGTTATATTCTTCGACTAGTGGGAGGTGGATTCCGTGATAGATGTTCTTGATTTTAGACGGATACGAGATAGGTTTATGATGTTCTTGAAAAAGCAGGACTATTTTGTGTTAGTTCATAGATTGCATGTCTCTCTTTGATTGTTATAGGTTTAGCACAATTCGGAGAGTTTGTTTTGATTTTATTGGGCTGAGGGTTAAGAGATTACGCCCTCAATCCTATGTATACTTAAATGTTTTTTTGAGGAATATAATTTACCTGAAGCAACTTTACCCCTTTACCCAAAAAAAAGAATGTTGCCCCTCCTCTTGCACACCAGACATAAAAGCCTTATTACCAGTTTCTACTTCATCAATAACTGGATTTTCAACATTTAAAGCCTCAAACGAGTTACTAAGGAAAAAAACCATTACCTGATGTTGAAACATTCTTCTTACCAACAGAAGGAGTCGTCTTTGGGCTTGCCCCTTAAGTCGATTACTTTGCTTTAGGCCGATATTGACCTTGCAAAGAAAAGTCACCTTTGACTCATAAATGTCATAGTTTTAAGGTGCCGGTACCGGTTCTCTTTACCGAGTACGGTACTGGCACTTTAAAACTCGCTCAAAAAAAAATTCGGTACCATAAAAATGGTACGGTATCAAGACGGAATTCCCGAGTTTGGTACCGAAATACAAAGAGGCTAATTTGTTTTTTACTAAACTTGTCCCAGAACCGACCATTAATGTTAGCTAAGTTGGTTAATATTTGCCCAGTAATGGTTAACAGGTGATTGCAGTTTCGGTATTAAGTCTTTATTCATTTGGAGTAACAAAATAATCTGAAATACTGTGATTGATAATTTTTGTCGAAGAAAGTGTGAAAGTATAATGATCGTTTTTATCTAATGCTTATGTTTAAGACCTTTACCAAAATTACTTCTATGCTTAGTTTTTGATTGTTTATTAGAACCGACAAATTGATATTCAAGCTTTAGGTTGTTGGTGTTTGATCTAAATTTACATTTTAACAAACACAAACACAAACACAATAGGTTACATCTTGTGTACAGAAATGTATCACGTTTACTTTCTTTAAGATTTGTCGATGATCCATATTTGAATTTAACTAGAACTTTTAGTGAAATATGAATGTTTTAACTGATTTTTCTCATCCTGCAATCTGTATGGGTAGACATGGTAAGTTAATACCATGTCCCACATCACTGATAATAAAAATCCGATGGCAATTAAAAAAGATAATAAAATCAATTTAACAATTTATGTTGCTTATTGTTGTGTCAAATGTTGGCCCTTTTTCTCACGGATCTTTAATCATGATATACCAAAAAATATGAAATAAACTTTATTTCTACTGTTTACAACATGTTTGTTCTATTTATACAAATCGAAAAGGATTTAATGGATTTATCTTATGTCAAGTAAGTTGTTGATCTAAGTTTAAGCTATGTTTGTCCCTAAACGTATGGATCTAAGATTCACGATATACCAAAAGTATAAAATAAACTAAGTTTATTATTAATCTGTCATCATCGTAATCATTTACATGTTGTTCTATTTATACATAGCGAATAGTCACGATTTAAGGGTCGTGATGGTTCGAATGAACCAACAGTTATGACCTTTCGTGAATAACTATCATATAACCGTTTTTTGTAACTAACTAACTGTTTGTAACTGTCTTTGACTTTCTAGCAGATTGGGATTAACCCAACATTCTCCTCCTTAATCACAATTGCCTTGTCACATATTTTTAAGTCCAATAAGTTGTCTCATTGTTAGGAACTTGATCTTCGGTTTTCAATCTTCAATATCTTTGATTCTTGTGCAGTAGTCTCGCATAACTCCAGAATTTTCTGCACTCGCTGCTGTCTTCTGCACTCCCTGTGGTTTCTGCACTCTCTGCGATTTCTGCACTCCCTTTGGTTTATGCACTCTCTATGATTTATGCACTCCCTGCGGTTTCTGCACTCTCTGCGATTTTTGCATTCTTTGCGAGTTCTGCACTCCCCGTGGTACTCTCGTTGTATCATTTCTTTTTAGTTATAGTCTCCATAAGCAATGTTGGCTCTAAGTCTTCTTCAATAAGATTGGACTGTTCTTTGACTTGATTCTTGCCTTTGTTTGGACATTCATAGGCATAGTGTCCAAGTTTGTGACATCGGTAACATGTGACTTGAGATTTGTCTCTTGTATCTTCTTCAAAAGACGCTCGTTCTTCCCTTTTAGATTGATAATTGTTCTTGTCTTGTTCTCAGCCTCGAGACTGGTTAAATCTTCCACGTTCTCTAAAAGGTTTTCCCTGCCTTCTATCGTGTGAACATCAAACTCTCTTGACACCTCACGGTATTTCCCCTTCTTACATTTAAGTCTTCCTCAAATGTCTTTTAATCTTTCCCGATTGCTCGTCTACTGACATCATCGTACTAAATCTGAAGTATTGTTTTCAATAGATGCAACAATCTGAAGGAATTTTGTCCCCAGTACGGCATATTTTTTTTTGTTGTTTTATTTTTTATTAAAAATTTTCACGTACGACAACGGAATCTTTAATTGTGTGCCCTAGACTAGCAGCTTTGTTTACTAGTGTTGTTAATTTTCCGGTAAAAGTGTCAATTGTTTCGTCTTCCTTCATATGTAACATCTCAAAGTCGGATTTGAGTGTTTGTAATCTTGCTTGTTGGACTCTTTGTTCATCAATGTGTCTAGTTTTCAAAGCATCCCATATGGCTTTCGCGGTTTTGTGCTTTGTTATTTGAAGCAATTGTTCTTCGGGTAAAAATTGGTAAAGAAATGCGATAACAGTCTTATCCTTCTTGTTGTCTGACTGAGTCGTCTCTAGCGGCTCTATCATTTCCCATAAACCATTCGCTTCGAGAATGATTTGCATTCGAATTGCCCATGATGAGTAATTCGAGGGTTTTAACATCGGACATTGGAATTGAGTTGTACTTATAGTACTTACTTCTTTCTTTGAACTATCTCCACTTTTTTTTGTCATATCTCTATGATATTGTATAACTCTCCAAATGAAATATCTAACACTAAGTGTGTCGAAATTTCTTTTTCTGGTGAGCTCTTTTGTTTTGTGCCTTACAGGTTATCAATAACTTAACGGGGACTAGTTTATTCTAAACTATCCTTGGAGATTTTATATTCTCGGTTGAATAACCTAAGGTTAATTACTCCTTAAATTATCCTTTAATATAATAAGCAGTGTAATCACTAGGTTACTATATTTAATTACGGGTTTAGAAAAGGATACTAACTTAAAACTAAGGGAGTAACTTTTCTAAATAAAACTATATCTGTAGAGGGACTATTTATGAATAAAAGTAAAGATGGAGGGGTGTTATAATTTAAAACCTGGTAGGGTTTTATAACCCTTTTGCCCTGTCCCTTTTTTGTGTTATAACTTCGCCTCCTCTTTTGTTTTTGGAGATTCATCTTTCTTAGGACCATTTTGTCTTTCCTTTTTTTTCTCCTTTCACTGTGGTGTTAACCGCCGTATAAGATGGTCGGTTTTAACCGTTCTTCCTTCTGCTACTGTTACGTTCAAGTGTGTTCTCCTTGATTTGCTGTGGCGAAATTAGGTTATCGCAAAACAAAATGGGGATCTTTGAGATTCGTCCAAAATTTGGGCGTTTTGGGATAACTCGAATCGATTAATGATTCGATTAAGGGTGCGGTACTTGTTTTCTTCAAAAAAGGTGTGTTCGTTCCTTTTTTCTTGATGATTTAATTTTTCCCCTTGATGATGATTTATGTTATCCGTTCGTGGTTTTTCTGTTTTGAATCTGTTTTCGGATTTGATGTTCTTGAACAAAAACGAAAAACTTGCAAAAAAGGAGTGGGATCCTTTGATGTCGGTTGAATTAGTCACAATCGGTGATTGATCTCTTGGCGACAAAGTTGGATCTTCCTTCTATTACTTGTTTTGATAATACACGAATTTCTGATTTGTGTATTTAATCGAATTTGCAAAGTTTTGCCGAAACAAAAGATGTTTTTTTTTATTCGAGAAACAGGAACAACAAGAAACTTGGTATATGATGATTTTGGTTTTTCCAAAACCTGCTCCGATGCCAAATGATTGTCCCTAAACGTATGGATCTAAGATTCACGATATACCAAAAATGAAATAAACTAAGTTTATTATTAATCTGTCATCATATCTTGATTGTTTACATGTTGTTCTATTTATACATAGCGAATAGTCACGATTGAAGGGTCGTGATGGTTCAAATGAACCAACAGTTATGACCTTTCGTGAATAACTGTCATATAACCGTTTTTTGTAACAAACTAACTGTTTGTAACTGCCTTTGACTTTCCAGCAGATTGGGATTAACCCAATAAATTATTCTCAGTTTGAACATTAAATCCAAATTAAAATAATTTAACTATGGTCTTTATTCTTTGTGAAATTGATTGTTTTTATCAATTGATTAAACAACAAAAAGAAATTTTGGTTTGGTATTAGGCAGACCATTCAAAGTGCTTTGTTGATGCATGCAATTATTATTTATATATGCACTTGAAACCGGAATTTAATCTCTCGGATACAAACTTTCATAAATAATATTCTCTGAATTCTCTAATAACGAAGAAAGATTGATCAGGAACTTATGTCATTGCTTTATTTAAACAGTTTGAGGTGTTTGCAGCGACATTTACTAGCTAAATGATAGTGGGTGGTTCAAGTCTCAACTCGGACAAGTCAGTGTGTAAGTGTGCGTTTCATGTCAGATAATTATAATGACATCTCGCTACGTTATGACTGGCCTACAAGCTTAGCGTAAAGACTTAAGATGAAAGATTTATAGAGCAATATAGATAGATAGATAAATATGAATATAGATAGATAGCAAGATATATAGATGTTAAATGTATCATATCTTGGTATCCATCAGTCTACTAATTCTTGGAAAAATATTTCGGTAAGTCTTTAGAACTTCTGTTCCTTTTTCATTTTGGTCTAGTTTTGAGATTTTTTTATAGCTTATTTTCTAAAACCAAGGGTTAATCCCTCCTTTCTGTAACAGCTTATCAATAAGCTCTTTTTAGAGCTTATCTTTGAGTTTCAGGGTATAGTGTTTTTGTTAAAATCGTTCCCACTAGCTCCCTCTACAACTTTGCTTCTTTGAGTTTTTCATTTTAAGTTCTTTAAAATTTCGAATGCTTATTGGACTTAGTTTGTTGTCGGGATAGATTCTCAGGGTAGAAAGTGTAACTTCAATTTAGTTGTTTTCAGTCAGTTTCCTGTCAGTTAGAATTTTTCCCGTTAGTTTCTCCTTTTGCACAATTAGTCCATTAATTAAGTTTTAAAATTAGTTTTTAAGTTTAATAGAATAATTAGGGTTTTTTTTAAGTTTTATTAGTTTAATTAAACACTTTTATAAAAAGATAAAAAATTAGGGCTTTTGTTTTTAATAATCTTAGGCAATTTTTCTTTATCTAGTAAAATTTTAGTTTACATTTTTAGGATTTAAAATTTGTTTTCTTGCTTAATTTTCATTATTTGTTGCTTCTTAATTTCGTAGTTATAGCTTATCCAAATTATCTTTGTTCTATTCAAATCAGGATCCGAACGAAAACGTGGTTTCAATCTCACTGATCATTGGGGAAACGACCCGGGTGATCATACTTATCACGGTTTTGATATACGTATTTTATATTATATTATATATATTTTGAAGAGTGGAATTTTATCAAGGATATTGGTTAATCTTCTTAATTTCTCTTTTAAAAGTATTATATTTTATAATATTTACGTTTGTATAAGACTGCATCTCAGGTACCTATTTCCTGTGTACAGCAACAGGAAACTGGTTCCATCAACAGGAATTGGAAGATGGGGGAAAAAACATTGACTTCTACTGCTGAAGAAAAGCTTTGTAAAATGAATGATGTAAAGGGCCAGAAGTCTTTAGTCATGCACTGCCTATTGAACATCAACTTACCTTTGATCATATGTTGTTGCGCTTAATCAATGTTGCTGCCATTAAAGCTCGTTTAGAGGGAACATGAAGCAACAAAGAAGACACATAGGCCCTCCTGATGCAACCGTATGAAAACGTTAATCTTCAAGCTCAGATCACTTGATTCTATCTTTAACGGCTTCAAAAGCTTGGTTAGTTGATTGGCAATTCTGGTGTCGTTACTCACTCAAGAGAGGTTAAATGTAAAATTTTTGAGGGACGCTTACCTTCTGATGGGTACACATGTGGTAGTCTGTTTGGAACAAACCTCTTGACTTTGTACTATGGGTTTAAATGATTCTTCCAAACAGGGGAGGAAATTATCGGATGCAGAGGTTCAAGAGAAAGCAAGTACTGAAACTAAACTATTTGTTCAAGAAGTGACTCCAACTGAATCATTCAAGATCAAGAAGCAATGAGAAACGGGAAGTGCTGTAGTTAGTACTGCTGGAATGCAACAAAAAGAATGCTAGTGAAGTTCAGTCGTTAGTTACTGCTGAGGAAAAACTTTGTACTGCTGGAAGATATGTTATTATACAAGAAGAAGTGAGAGGAAAAAAGACAACCAAGACAAGACAAGGGAAAAGCAAATAATGATACAGAGTCTGTGCCCAAGAAGAAGTCTTAAGAAGGAGCTTGAACAAGAAAAGGTTAAAGTTTTGCTGAAGCCTCAGGACAGAAGAACAAATGAATGCATGACAAAGGGCACAGATTGCAAGGTTGAAGATATTGCTAGAAGTGGATTTGAAGAGGAAAGGAAAGAGCTTGGTGAAGCCAAGTCTACTAGGAAGATAAATTGGGAGAATGATCCTTCGTCATAAGGTATCATGTCTAAAGATGAAGCAAAGACCATTTGCCTAAGCAAGGAGAAATATATCAAATATTAAGATCAGGAAACTACAGATTAGTGACTTCAAGGGATGTCCTATAAGAGATTAAGCCTCTTTGATAATGGTTTTTTGGATTTTAATCACAAATTGAGGCCTATGGACATGGAGCCTGGAAGTTGGAAATGATGAAGTCTCCTGAAAAGTTTGAAGAACAAGATGTTGATAAAACAAAAGAAATGTAAAGAAGTTGTTAAAAGAATTGGAGCTAAAAAGAAAGAAATCACTTCCTTGAAAAAGAACGATTGTTAGAGGACAAAAGTTGGAAGAGAAGAGAGGAGGTTGAGAAGGAAAGAATCAAGGGTTTTTAGATATCATTCCAAGAGAAGATGTTGCAGAAGATGTTGAATCTCTCTCTATAAAGTATCCGATTGTGGATTGGAAGACTTACACTTTGACTGAAAATTTCATGTATTATCAAATATTCAGAGGAGATGGCAGTTCTAAGAACTATAAGGTTTTGAGTGAGATGCTTGAAGATTTTGATAGACAAGATGTAAAGGAGTTGTACAGATTAGTCAAAGAAAGGTATAGTGGCTTCATGAACCTGAAGGATTGATTCTGATGGCTTTTGGGAAGATTGCACCTTTTTTGAGCTGATGATGAAGATGAAATATGGAAGAATCAGCATGAATATAATGTGATAAGCTGGAGTTTATATGATTTTTGTGGTATTCACATTTTACTGATGCAGAATGGTATAGCCATACATATGCTGACAGAGAAGAAATACCCTCTAAGTCAATAGATGATTTCCAAGATGTTGAAAAAGAAATTAGAGGTTGATCATGAGAGTTCACAGGCTTTTGAACTTCTAAGGTTTATAAGATCTCAAGTACAGAAGTAGAAGGATGTTTGAAAGAATCATCAACAAAGGAAGAAGACTAGGAGATTTAATCCAGAAGAAACTTAGGATTGAAGATAAAATCACAGTTTAGGGAGGATGGTGGAATAAATCTTCAAAGAGTTAATACTGCCAAGGTATAACTAACAGATACTAATGGAGTTAGTACTGCCAATACAAACTTAGTACTGCCAGAGTTAGTTAATACTGCTAGAAGAAAGATTAATACTGCTGATGGTCGAAGCTGCTAACTTAGAGATAAGGATGCAAAGAGAAAAATAAGGAATGTATATCTGTTATATTTGTATTTGAATTGTAACAACTTCCAAATAGTTCGGCATTATCTGTAAAGGATCTGTTTTATTAACAAACCCCCACTCCACAAAAAAAAAAAAAAAAAAAAAAAAACCCCCCCCCCCCCCCCAACAAGGAGATCCTAGTTTAAGTTTAAAATAGGAAGTTGCTTATGCTTAAGGATTGAGATATATTTTAGAGAAAAGAATAGCTTCAAGGTTTGTAACCCTAGTACTACAAGAGTACTCGTATTATTCTAATAATATTGAAGCGTTTGTGTTTCATTCATTGTTCTTTAGTTGTTATGTTCCTTTGATAATTACCTCTTAGGTATCAAAGTGTAGATTTGAATACACTTGGTATACAAACAAAGTCTCACCATTGATATTTTGGATTCATTTCCGAGTGGTAACAAACTTTACAACGTTAAAGAATCGAATCAAGGCGTGGGAATCAACACTAACACTTTTAAGAGTGTTCATTTTACATTGAGGCTGAACGTTTAGTAACTATTTTGTTAATTGATTCTTGTTCTCATTATGGTTCATTGTAATTCTCTTAGTATTATTGACTAGATTCCGCTCTAGTCCTTTGATATTCACAATCAAGTTTCTACTATAGTTTGTTAGATTTATCTTGCATAACTACCACTTTATACAGTAGGGATTAAAGATCTAATTCTATTAGATCAAACAAGTGGTATTATCAGAGCTTGAGTTATTGTGAAAAGCTTTGGAATAAGAAAAAACTTTATGATACAAAGATACTACTTTTTCAAGAAGCAATGGAGTCTCAATCTACTCAAAAACCATCTGATACCCATACTCCACTGATGAGTATGATCTATGGAAAGATAAGGATGGAGCAGAGTACCTGCAGGTGCATTGATTACACTCTATGGGAGTTCATAGAAAATGGTAATGCACCATAGTAGAAAACTTGTTGAGGTAAGGAGACTGCTATCTACTATAAAGTGTTGAAGAGAAGGCATAAAGAAAGGCAGAATTAAAGGCAAGATGCACTTTGTTGATGGCCTTACCTAATGGGCATCAATTAAAGTTCAACTCATACAAGGATGCTAAGACACCGATGCAGGCAATTAAGAACAGATTTGGAGGTAATGCTGCTACAAAGAAAACTCAGAAAAATCTTCTGAAGCAGCAATATGAAAACTTTATTGCATCCAACACAAAAGTGATTGAACAAACCTATGAAAGGCTTGAAAAGCTAATTAGTTAACTGGAGATGCATGGTGAAGTTATCTCTCAAGAAGACATCAATCAGAAGTTCTTGAGAAGTCTATCACAAGAATGTACTATACATACTATTATGTGGAGGAACAAACCAGAGATTAAGACATTGAGTTTGGATGACCTCTTCAACAACCTAAAGGCTTATGAATCAGAGGTTAAGGGGACATCTAGCTTAACCACAAACTCATACAATGTAGCATTTCTGTCCTCCAGCAGCACTAACAGTGTAACTAGAGCAGTTAATACTACTCAGGGTGTTAATACTGGCACTCAGAGTGCTGTTAATAGCTCAACAACTGTTGAAAATTTGAGTGATGCTGTGATTTATTCCTTCTTTGCTAGTCAACCAAGTATTCCACAACTTGATAATGAAGATCTATAACAATCCTTCCTGATGATTAGAAGAGATGGTCTTGAGTTCAGGTGGAACATTGCTATGCTAACTATGAGGGCAAGAAGATTCCTTAAGAATACTGGAAGGAAGCTGGACATGGCCAACAAAGAAAGAATTGGGTTTGACAAGTCCAAGGTGGAGTGTTTCAACTGTCACAAAATGGGACACTTTGTAAGAGAGTGTAGGGCACCCAAGAATCAAGACAGCAGGAATAGGGAGCCTACCAGAAGGACTGTGCCAGTTAAGGAAACTACTTTAAATGCCTTAGTGTCTCAGTGTGATGGCCTTGGATATGATTGGAGTGCCCAAGAAGAAGAAGGTCTAACCAATTTTGCTCTCATGACTTATTCTCCAACAAGTTCAAATTCTTCTACAAACTCTGAGGTATCTAATGACTCAAATTGTTGTTCATCTTATTTAGAATGTGTAAAAGATCTAGAAGAACAAAATGAACAATTTAGTATAACGGACTTAGAACAGCTAGGGAGAGGTTGTCTCTTTAAAATGGTTAAGA
The DNA here is from genome assembly GCA_026074375.1 of Tanacetum coccineum. NCBI lineage: Eukaryota > Viridiplantae > Streptophyta > Magnoliopsida > Asterales > Asteraceae > Tanacetum > Tanacetum coccineum. Next base: position 32,441 of record BQNB010029995.1, read on the forward strand.
TTGTGAAGACTAGACTGGTTTAGTCTTAAGCAAAATGTGTCTGTGTATGTGGAAGATATAAAACTATTAAAACGTGAAATCTATTTAAGAGATTTAGATATTACAGAGCTTAAAAGGAAGTTGGAGTTGGTTACAAAAGAAAAAGATGAGGCTTAACTTACAATACAAAAATTTGAAAATTCATCAAAAAGCCTAAGTGAACTTCTAGACAGACAGATAATGGATAAGTGTAAAACAGGATTAGGGTATAATGTTGTCCCACCTCCCTATACTAGGAATTTTATGCCACCAAAACCTGATTTAGTTTATCCTAATCTAGATGATTTTGTTGATGTGAATGAGTCTGCTAGTAAGTCTGTAGTTGAAAAGCTTACTGTTGAGACTAATGAACCTAAGACTGATAGGAAAGAAGATGGAGCCCTAATTATTAAGAATTGGGTATCTGATAGTGATGAAGAAAATGTGCCTAAGCTTAAAACAGTTGAGATGTTTAATAAACCTAGTTTTGCTAAGATAAACTTTGTTAAATCTACTGATAAAAATAGACAAAACACCAGTTGATAAAAATAGACAAAACACATCTAGTCCTAGAGGGAACAAGAGAAACTGGAACCAACAGATGTCTCAAAAATTAGGGGAGGGTAAGTTTTGAGATGTTCAAAAAGGCTTGTCATGTGTGGTAGTTTTGATCATTTAAAGAATGATTATAATAACTGGTATAATGATGGAAGTTTTGCAAAACCAGTATGGACCAATGTTCAAATGGTAAATAAACATAATTTCTCTAAATTAACTCACCCCAATCTAAAAAGGAAACTTAGTTCATGAACAGTACTTAACTAGGTCTGGCCTAATTTCAGTTAATACTGCTAGACCAGTTAATACTGTTCAACCAAGAACAACAGTGAATAATGCAGGACCCATAAAAAATGTTATTAATAATACATATTCAACTGCTAGAAGGCCTTTTAACAAAATAACAACAACTAATAACAGTAATTTCACTAAAAAGGTTAATACTGTTAAGGGAACAAGAATTAATACTGCTAGGCCAAAAGCAGTTATTAGTGCTGTTAAGGGAAACAAAGGTAATGTTGTTAAGGCCTCAGCATGTTGGGTTTAGAGACCGAAGCACAAAGTTTTAGACATGTCTCCAGAAATAATTGGTGCATAATGTCCTTTAAAGATTTGACTATATTGAGCACAAGGGCATAGATCCAAGTCAAGTAATGGCTCGGGTCCCAAAATGAAAACTAATTCTCCTACCATTATATGCAGGGCAATCCACAGCAAGATTTGAAGGATAAAGGAGTGATTGACAGTGGATGCTCTAGGCACATGACAAGAAACAGATCCTATCTTACAGATTATGAAGAAGTTAATGGAGGATTTGTTGCCTTTGGAGGAAATTCCAAAGGAGGGAAAATTACTGGGAAATGTAAAATAAGAACTGGTAAATTGGATTTTGAAGATGTGTGTTTTGTAAAGTAACTAAAGTTTAACCTCTTCAGTGTCTCACAAATGTGTGACAAAAAGAATAGTGTTCTTTTTACTGATACTGCATGTGTTGTTCTGTCTCTAGACTTTAAGTTAACTGATGAAAATCATGTCTTGCTTAAAGTTCCTAGAAAGGATAACATGTACAGTATTGATTTAAAGAATGTTGTTCCTTAAGGAGGTCTTACTTGACTCTTTGCAAAAGCCACACCAGATGAATCTAATCTTTGGCATAGGAGGCTTGGACATGTAAATTTCAAAACAATGAATAAACTAGTAAGGGGAAGCCTTGTAAGAGGTTTACCTTCAAAACTTTTTAAAATTAATCAAACTTGTGTTGCTTGTCAGAAGGGAAAGCAACACAGAGCTTCTTGTAAGACCAAAATAGTCAGTTCAATCAGCCAACCATTATAAATGTTGCACATAGATTTGTTTGGCCCAACATTTGTAAAGAATTTAATGAAAAAGATGTATTGCCTAGTTGTTACAGATGATTTTAGTAGGTTTAGTTGGGTTTTCTTTTTAGCCACTAAGGATGAAACTAGTGAAATCCTTAAAACATTCATAACAGGCATAGAAAATCTAATAGACCTTAGGGTGAAAGTGATTAGATGTGACAATGGGACTGAATTCAAGAATAAGGTCATGAATCAGTTCTATGAAATGAAGGGTATTAAGAGAGAATTTAGTGTTGCTAGGACTCCACAACAAAATAGAGTAGCAGAAAGGAAAAATAGGACAGTAATAGAGGCTACTAGGACTACACTAGCTGATTCAAAATTGCTAAAAACTTTCTGGTGAAGCAGTTAATACTGCTTGACCCCTTTGTCTAAAATAGGGTTGTTAGTTATCAAGCCTCACAACAAGACCCCTTATGAACTTTTTCTAGGTAGAAAACATGCCTTAAATTTCATGAGACCATTTGGGTGTCTTGTTACAATCCTTAATACCATAGATCACCTAGGTAAATTTAATGGAAAGGATACTCTACCAATAGCAAAGCATTCAGAGTGTTCAACAGTAGAACTAGGATAGTAGAAGAGAACCTGCATGTTCAATTTAGTGAGAATAAACCTAATAATGCAGGAAGTGGACCAAATTGGCTTTTTGATATAGATGCACTAACAAATTCTATGAACTATAAGCCAGTTTTTGCAGGGAATCAATCTAATGGTAATGCAGGTACAAAAGCATGTGATGATGCAGGTAAAGCTAGATAGAATGGATGACCAATACCTGGCAAAGTTACCATTTTGCTTACAATTGACCTGGCTGATCCACTATTCTCCCAGAATTTAAAGGATTCTCCTGATGTTGGATTCAAACCATCAGGGGAGGAAGAAAAGAAGAATGCTGAAGATCCAGGGAATGAAAGTGGAAATCCAACTGAAGGGAAAGATAGTGACGTTCCAAGTATAGAAGAGCCAAGAATTAATCAAGTGTTGGATGCTGGTATTAACAGCACTAACAATATTAATACTGCTAGTGATGGGAACAACACTCAACATTGTTAATGATATTAGTTCATCTGTTAATGCTGTTTGCTCAAAGATTAATGTTTGTTGATCCAAAAACAACATTACTTCCAATGATCAAATTATGCCTGGAATTGAAGAAAATTGTTTATTCAGTAGTGATGAAGAGTTGGTGAGAGCTATCATGAACTAATTTAGATGCATTTAAGGCATGTCTAGCTATTCTAACTATAAGAAATCACAAAGACCTTTCTCAAGGTGCAAGAGATTACTAAATTGAAAAAGAGAGTCAAGAAGCTGGAGGGAAAAGGAAAGTCAAAACCTCTAGGGATGAAAAGATTATTCAAGATTGGTAGATCTGCACTAAAGTTTTTCTCAAAGATAAAGGTTTTAGGTGCTCAGGAGGATGATCCAAACAGGTGGAGGGAAAATAGCTGATATTGTTGCTGATACAGGAGGTTACTTGGTTGATTGAGACTTAATGGGCAAGGAATGATGAAGAAATGTTTGATACAGGTATTCTTGATGGTGAAGAAGTGTTTGCAGAACAGGATGTGGTTGAAGTAAGAAGTTAGTATATGAAGGTTACTAATGACAGGTAATTATACTTCAACAACAACTGTTGTATGGTTGATCTGGTTAGACTTTAATAGAGATCAAAGCAGTAAACCAAGGTGTTACAACTGTGCTACAACAACAAATGTGTTACATGGATCCCAACGGCTAGAGTGGTTATAGTTCAAGAAACCGAGTGAATTTACATAACAACATCCCTTAAACCATTAAAACTTCACAGGTCTTAAAGATAAAAGAAGGCAAAAATGGTTGAGCCTAAAAAAAACTTTTGAAAAAAGAAGATCAAAATAAAGTTTGTAAGGATGTAGCTCAAAACTTCAAGTCAATTCTAATATTCATTTAATCTCCTATAAAACTTACTAACTCCCTGCCCTCCCCTCGCCCAAATACGAAAACTTCACACATAGTGTGTTACACTCATTCACCCCAAAACCAATCTTAAATTGCCACATCTACCCACTCTTGCACTCCCGCCCCACTGCACCCGCCCACTTCCACAAACTGACGACCTTCGCTGGGTGGTTTGTTGTGTGTGTGTGCGTGTGTTTGGGTTCGTCTGGTAAGTGTGTTTGTGGGCTTGTGTGAGGTGTGAGACGAATTGACTAATGAAGAAAAGTCAAGATTGTTTGGAGCTGAGCTCATGAAAAAAAGAAAGAAGCATTCTAGCAAGCACCCTTAGAGCCCAAATGAGCAAAGAAAGTAAAAACCACCAACTAAGGCGCTCAAAGAGAAATTAACAAGAGTACTAATTATCTAAAAAAACATAGTGTCTAATATTTATCTAGGATAGATGTTAAACTTTGTGTAATTACCATCTACCCTTTAATGAAAATAAATCTGTATTTTCATTTTTTTCATCTATCTACTTTTATTCTATAACTCTCATTTATGCTTACATTGTCATGTTTAGTGTGCATTAGTGTGACCCTTCAACATTTCTGTGAAGGCTAGTGGTAAAAGCCGTTGTTTGATTGCACATAGTCCTTTCACTTACTATGGATGAGTTAGCATGGCGACCTTAACTTGCTTTACTAGAAACGAAATGCCTGGGCATACTAGAATGTGAAGAGTAATTTTGAAAAGCCAAGAACAAAGATCCGTTTGAGGTTCCAACAAACGTGAAAGCACTCGAAGGCAAGAGGCATATTTAATAAAATCTAGCAAAACATATCATTTTTTAATAAAATTTACGAAAATGGACACGATCTCATGAAGTTGAGAAAACTATATTTGCAGCCAACTATTTTTAGTAACTATTTATATAAAACACTTATAGATTTTGTTATGTGGTGATCTGAAAGTGATGTTTGGACCTAATGTAGAATGTGAAGTATGGAGAAATCTACAAGGATACAATATGACAGTTTAGAAGCTATTTTCTTCAAGTGGAGTACATTTTGTGAGATTTCAGAATCTGCATATCTTTATGCTAGTAGAGAAAAAGTATCCACTCACACCTGCAACAATCACAAAAATGCTCAACAAGAAGCTTCAAACTAACCATTGGAATGAGATGTGCTATCAACTTCTAAAGCTCATGACAAAATAGCTCAAGAATCCTGGAAGTGTTTGAATGCATCCTCTTAGTAAAGATAAAGCTTTTAATCAAGAAACTTAAAGATTCAGAAGATGAACACCAAGTTTAGGGGAGGATTGTTATGATTAAAAGACTTTATGATGATCTTGGAGTTAATACTGCTAAGGTTAGAGTTACTGCTGCTAAGCATAACTTAGTGTTGTTAGTGATATTAGTGAAAAATATGCTAAGTAGTTAGTACTGCCAGTTACTACTGCTAGTATATATTAGTACTGCTTGAGTAAAGTTACAACTGTTAGCATAAAGTTAGTACTGCTAATGTAACTTAGTACTGCTGATGAAGAATGAAAAAAAATATTCTAAGTAGTTACTACTGCTTGTACACAGTTAGTGCTACTAGAATAAAAGTTAATGCTTCTGGTTACAGCTGCTGAAAGATTACAACTGCTAGAAGAGTTTCTACTGTCAGAAGGATAAAGATAAAGATTGCTTATCAATATTACTTACGGGATAAGTATGAGATATTTTTATAAAAGATATGTATATCTTATTAAGTTAGAAGATTTGCAGTTATCTTTTAGAATTATAGAAGATTTGTAGTTATCTTGTAAAGGACTCCTTGGTGTATAAAAGGAGATCTTAGGTTATGGTTATGGATACACATTGACACACACATTCATACGTTTTTGATATATAGCTTCAAGGTTCTAAACCCTAGTACTACACAGAGTACTCGTATTATTGATAATAATAATAATATTGGAGCTTTTCAGTAATATCATTGTTCATATATTGTTCATACAGTTTACTGTTTCATTAATATTCTTCTAAGTATTA
>BQNB010029995.1:39541-55284 GCA_026074375.1 Tanacetum coccineum
GTAGACACGGCGTATCTCTTTTTAAAACGTACTTTCAAAAGTTATAAGTTTTGACAAGTCTCGACGTTTTAAAACATCTTTGAAAATATTTCGTCTTTTAGTGTATTTCATCTTTTAGTGCATTTCGTCTTTTAGTGTCCCGACACATCAACGTTGACTCAACGACCAAAAATGTTAACCTAAACTCGACACTTAACGTTTTTCTATATTTTATCATAAGTTTGACAATAAAAGTATATTTTCGATGCTTTTATAAAGTTTATGAAATTTCGGCATGACCTTTCTAAAAATATCAACTTTCCCTTTTTATCAACCTCGACACGTGAAAACATTCGTTTTACAAAAGTACATCTTTTATTGACTAGAAAGAATATCTAATCTATTTTCGACAACACCTCAAATATCGCAACAAATTCGTTCTAAACCAAAACCTCTTCGACATTCAATTTACGCTTACAACAAATCCAACATCTAACTTAATCTCTTCGCCAACAATATTTAAACTTAATATACGATAAATCTTTAAGTAAACGATATAGCCGTAGCAATAGCAATATATATATCAACATAGTCACAATGAACTTTTAAATGCAAAAGTACAACTACTTTTTATTTTCTTCCATTTATAAACAAAATATTAAACCTTGAGACTTGTAGTTTTATAGAAAACTAGATAATGATTTTCACAACGATCCGCTTTGTACACCTTGTTCGGGATGATCATACGAATGCAAAAGTACAACTTATTTATGAAAAGTAAAGATGACTTACAAAGAAACACGACGAAAGGTGGATTAGAAATCAAAAACAACCCAAACGTTGTTTTACAAATTACCCGGATGAACTAACAATCAACACGAACAATATATCTTCGAGTGGATGATCAAAGATTAAAAACAAATGGGTTTGTGTGTGCTTGGTGTTTCGGCAAAGAGAGGAAAAGAAAGAAAGAGTAGTAAAGTTTATGTGTGTGTGAGGAATGGTTACAAGAAATGAGAAGATATGATGTATATAGACAAGAGTTTCACACACAAAAGTGTGTTGGTGGGTGTGTGGTCACGGCAAGGAGACAAGCCACAAGGGGGACCAAAATGATCTACAAATCACATTTCACCTAGTACTAGTCCATTCCATTATTCAAGCAACCATGTCTAAGCAAATGATTCAAATTTGAATCCTATGCATATGCATATATGCATGTCCGGTTATGTATAGGCCAAAGGGGGGACCAAGAATATTTTTCCCACTTTCTAGGATCACTAGTGCTCTTTTGTGAATTAATTTCCAAGGTATAGCATGCACATGCATATGTATAGATTAAAAACGCGTATCACGTAAACAACGAATCGGGTAACGGCATCACGAAAAATTACGAAATTTTAAATATTGCTTTAAAACGTAAAAACGTGGCTATTGCCAAAATACTACAACGTTTGGTGTCCCGGTTCGCTCCCGGAGACGATTCTCAGATAATAACGAAACAACTTCCCGGTTAAACGGTAAAGCTAAACGAAACATTTAAAAATTTAAATTACTACACGGAAACGGCTAACTTACTAAACGGAAATTCTTAGGTTGTCACACCGACCAAGTGATCGTATGACTGGAGATAGAACCTCATGTCTTGTTATTCAAGCTCTCGTTCACGACATTCCACCTCTTTTTTTTTATCTCTAAAAACGCTAAGCGTTCTTCTTTCTCCTGAGCACCCATCTCGGTTACCATCAACCTAGCCAATGCATCCTCATTTATGCTTGACGATGCCGACCCTTTATTTTTCCTCGCAGCAGCTCTCGCTTTGTACCTGCCCTTTCGTCGTTGAATTTCCTGCACCTCATCTTCATCAGTGTTGTCAACATTAGTATTCAGATTAATACTAGCTTCCCCGGACTCTGTGTTGAACGAACTAGAACCAGTTGACTTGTGCCTCTTGCTACCTCCCTTAGACCCTGTGTTGAAGTTTGGAATTGCTATTTCTTGCCTTTTTGGATGCTATTTTAAAATCTCCCAACAATGGCGATGTTTAAAGGGAAGTCCGGTATCAATTTCATAGTGAATCATTGCCCTTTGAACGTAATCTGCGTCTCCGGCTCCACTCTCCGGACCCACACGCATGATGTTATTGTAAATCCCATAAAACCGAACCGCGGACGGGCGCACCGTATTCCATTTTCCTAATACCATATCGTACGTTCGACGACCTTACTGTTGTGTTTTGCTCTCCATGTACGACAAAACCTCACACCAAAAGCCACCTTGCTTCCTCGAGTTACCATGCTTGCTATTTTCAGAAACGGCAAGCCAACCTTTACACAACGCAATTTCTTCCTCTGTTGTCCACGGAGTCTGCCGGGGTGCATCATCGCTTTGACTCGTCTTTTTTTGGCGGTTACGGGTCGCCTTCTTCTTCTTCGTTGGTGATGTCACGACTTGTTCGACCGAAACTTTGTAAGGATTGAGTGCTTGCCAAAAACCAGTGTTTTCTTGCAAAGACTCCGAAAAATCAGGCGTGTATAACTCTTCGAGCGGAAATGCATTAATCGGAGAACGGACTCGATCCGTACGTGGTTGTGATGACGAACCACCCATTTGGGTTTGTGACACGTAGTCTTGGTGGCTAAATGGAAACGATGAAGGTTGGGACGAGTAATCCTGAAAAGCGTTTGGGTGTGACCCGTAAACTTGAAACCCGTATTGTTCCGGTGCCGGGTTTCGGTATGGTTTGTTTGGGTAAGGTTGATGATAGTATGATTGTGGCCGTAACAAGTTCGTGTTCGGTGATGGGTTTCGGAGCGCAAACGTGCCTTCAGGTGTCGGCGGATTGCTCCGGTTGGGGTTTCTTGGTTGACGTTTGTTGGGTCGGGGAGTGTTTTGGTGAGACATGTTTTTTGAAAATAAAAATGAGTGTTAATTTTTTAGAGAGAATGTATAGAAATAGGAAGAGTTTGTGTATAAAAATGGGTGAGGTAGTGGGTATTTATAGGTAAAAAAGAGGGTTTTTTTTAAAAAAGTTTTTTTTATAAAGGAAACGGTAATGTGAAAGTGGGGCCCAAATCATAACCACTCACGGTGGTGAGTGGCTCACCAGTTTGAACCAAACTCGCGCGTGACTTAGGGGGTCCGGCCTAAGGATTTTGTAGTCACTTTCCACTTGAATGGTGAGTTGTATCGTTACTCCGTCCAGCCTAAAGGTCAGGATTCATTTTGCTTAATTCACATGTTTCAAGTAGGGGTGAGCACGATCCGAAGACCGGACCGGACCGGCCAAGACCGGACCGAGACCAAGACTGAATTTTTCCAAAATGCCAGACCGAGACCGAAATGGTACGGTTCGGTCCGAGTCGGTCCGGTCCGGTTCGGTCTTCGGTCCAGTCCGGTTATACACGGCATAATCATCGAGTTTTTTGCCGGACCAGACCGGACCGACCGGACCGAGGACCGATTCTAACAAAAAGTATGGACCGAGACCGGACCGACTATCCCTCGGTTTATGTCAAGCCGGTCCGGGTCGGTTTTGGATCTGCCATGCTCAGCCCTAGTTTCAAGTAACATATGTGATCACTTGAAAAATATATAATTAAATAACCAGCAGGGGCATGTTAGAAGACTACAATAATTATGCGATTCACGTAGGCCTTTGAATTGCACGTGTAGGAAGACTACTGATGACGTATAATAGGTATACCAGGCCCCTGGGCCTGAACCGTACTATTACAATGAGCCCCAGGTCCAACCAAGCAAGTAAAAGCAACAAAAAACATATTGGGCCAGAACTAAGCCCAATTTTGTATTGGCACGGCTCGAAAGAAGCAAGTCGGACGTGACAAACCCTCCGCAAACCAACAAGCATCCGCGGAAGAGAATTAGCGTCTGCAAGTCACGATTACAAGCGGATCCTTATCTAACAAGGGTCCCATTTCGGCCTAATAACAGAAATGAGCGAAATACTAGGAAAACCTAATATTTGGCTCACCTATAAATAGGGGTATTCTGACACCCTACAAGGTACGTTTTTTTGATCACATTTTACACACATACACTCTGACATTCTCTGACAAAACATGAATACTTACTCTCATGCCAGAGTCTAATCGTGGGGTCTGTCCCCACGGTAAGACTAACAGTTTACTTCTATTTGTGCAGGAAACTATCCAAATCACTTGATTTAGTACGAGATCTAATCCATTTACGCCTAGTTGGCCCAGCCCAACAAGCGACCCAGATCCAATTCAAACCCGTAACACAAATTGTACTAACAAGTTGGCGCCATCCGTGGGACCCGAATGCAACTACGTTCCCTAAAATATTCACCATGAGCACACGTTCTGGTCCTTCTCCTACCACAAACACGTCTGCCGTGCGGAACACGGTGGGAAAAGGAAAAGAGAAATCATAAGAAAACCTAAATAAGCCTGCATCCGATGCAGCTCTTAGGGAATTTTGTGATAAGAACTACAATCAGTTGTTGCCAATCCTCGCTGAGAAGATGCACCAAGAAAAAGTGCAACAAGAGAAGCTGAAGGCAGTAAAAGCTCGTCTCAACTTTGAGGAGACCTCACAGTACTCTGAGTCGGGGGCACCAAGCAGAAGAAGAGACGTCAGGAAAAGACTCGGACCAAAAGATGCCCGCAGCATGTCCAGAAGCCCTGAACCAAGACGCGACCGATCCAGATCACCTAGAAGAAAAGATCCGAAAAGAGAGACGGTGTTCAGAAGATTGGAAAAGGGTGTATTCCACAGGTTGGGTGATAAAGAAAAGGGTATGTCCGCATACTCCGGTAGTTCAAGGCGCCAGTCACATCACAGCAGCCACAGAGACACCGAAAGCTATTATCAGAGTTCCCGCTCGCGAGGAACGGAGCCCGCTCCTAAGAGGCATCATGATAGAAAAGCATACTCACGTAAGGGAGGAAGGATGTCAGAAAGCGAGGACAGTGCAAGAGGACATTGGAAATCTAAATCTAAAAAGAAAAGGTCAAGTATGGAGGATGAAGACCTATCCCAACCATAGGTATGCGAGGAGACTGATCCGTTCACGCCTCGCATCCGCTATTTCGATCTACCAAAGAGGATCCGTATGCCTAGTTATGTCAAAACGTATGACGGAAGTAAAGATCCGGAAGATTATCTTAAGATTTTTTAGGCAGCTGCCAAGGTAGAACGGTGGGCGATGCCAACGGGGTGTCACATGTTCAATTCCACACTCACCGAAAATGCAAATGTTTGGTTTGATGATCTCCTTCCGGAATCCATAGATAGTTATGAAGACCTGAAAAAGAATGCATTCTGGCAAAATTACCTCTAGCAAAGAGTGCTCAAAGACCCCGTCGAAATCCATCACATAAAGCAGAGGGAAGGGGAGTCTACGGAAGATTTTGTACGGAGGTTCAAGATTGAGAGTATGGATGTTAAAGAGGCACCGGAAGTCATGAGAATCTCAGGATTCATGCATGGAATCACGAACCCTGATCTGATTAAACGTTTGCACGACAAGATCCTAAAATCCGTAGATGAAATATGGAAGATAACCACATAAAAGCTTCCTCAGTGGTGAAGTTGGCTAGCTGGCACCAGGAATCGGAAAAAGGACATTTCCGTCATGGAAGCAACAAGATGCCGGACACAGACAAAATTTCAAGAAATGAGGCTTTAAGAATCAACAAAGGTAAGAAAAAAGGCAAGACAGATTTTCCCTCCTCACGAAAACACCAAAAGAGATCCTGGCTCTAGACAAAAGAAAGTTCAAACCTCCTCTTCCAATGACAACACCGGTGGAAAAAAGCAATGCTAGCAAATTCTGTAAATTCCACGGAGAGGTAAGGCATACCACAGATAAGTGCATACACCTGAAAAGGCAAATCGAGGAAATGCTTAAGGCAGGAAAGCTGTCGCATTTGATCAAAGAGTTGAAGCAGAACAATGGGAAAGACCAAACAAAGGTGGCAAAGAAGGGATAAGCCGCAGGAAAGGACAAGCCAATAGCAATCCTGATGGTACAGGGGGGACAGAAGATAGCCAAACAAAGGATCACCCAAACATTCTCCCCGGAGACAATGATCTCATTCCCACCCTTAGGGGAAGAAGATGGAACAGAAGGGCCCATGGTTATTGAAGCTGAGGTAGGAGGACACCTTGTCCACCGCATGTACGTGGACGGGGGCGCCTCTTTAGATATTATGTATGAACACTGTTTCAACCAACTCTGTCAGGAAATCAGAAACCAAATGGTTCCCGCAACCACATACTTGGTCGGGTTTAGTGGAGAAATAATATTCGTCGTGGGAAAGTATCGCCCCTTACTCGTAAAAATAGGCGGATCGAGGAAAACACTCAACTTCCGCATGGATGAACTTCATGGTTGTAAGATCGCATTCTTCGTACAACGGAATAATAGGAAGGCCAGGTGTAAGGAGAATCAAAGCAATCCCGTCCACAGCCCACGAAATGTTGAAGTTCCCAGTGACAGGCGGAACGGTCACACTATGGAGTAGCAAGATCATACCGCTAGAGTGCGCAATGATCTCAGGGCCCAGAATGCAGCAGCCTGTGGTTGACCAGGTCACAGAAGAAAAGATTCAAGTAGCAATTCATCTAGAATATCCTGAACAAACTATAGCAATAGGTTCTACCTTAACTGAAGAAGGCCGAAAGAAGCTGTGCGGTTTACTAAGGCAAAACATAGATATCGTCGCCTGGAAACCAGCAGATATGACTGGGGTTCTACGTCACATAGCGGAACACAGGTTGAACGTCCGTGAGGGATATTTTCCCGTTAGACAAAAGAAAAGGGGGCAAGCACCCAAGAGAAACAAGGCAATATGTGAAGAGGTGGAAAAGCTAGTAAATGCCGGTATCATGAAAGAAGTCCACTATTACAGTTAGCTGTCAAACCCAGTAATGGTGAAAAAACATGACAACAGTTGGAGAATGTGTGTAGATTTCAAAGACTTGAATAAAGCATGTACAAAAGATGGCTATCCGCTACCGGAAATAGACTGGAAGGTGGAATCCCTATGCGGATATCCTTTCAAATGCTTTTTGGACGTATACAAGGGATACCATCAAATAAAAATGGCAAAGGAAGACGAGGAAAAGACAGCGTTTATCACAAGCCAAGGAATATTCTGCTACTCAAAAATGCTGTTTGGGTTGAAAAATGCCGGCGCAACCTATCAACGTCTGGTGGATAAAGCTTTCCAGAAGCAAATTGGTCGAAACTTGGAAGCCTATGTGGATGACTTAGTTATCAAAAGCTGCACGGAACAGGAAGTAATCAGGGACGTGGAAGAAACATTCAGAACCCTCAAAAAGATAAACATGAAGTTAAACCCGAAAAATGTACCTTCGAGATGAAGGAAGGCGTATTTCTAGGTTACAAAGTGAACTCCGACGGATTAATGGTGTGTCCATATAAACTAGAAGCAGTCCTCAGTTTGCCATCTCCAAAGTGTTTGAAGGACGTGCAAAGACTAAACGGAAAATTAGCAAGTCTTAACAGGTTTCTATCCAAATCCGCCGAAAGGTCACTACCCTTCATCAAAACTCTAAAAAGTGCACTAAGAAAAGTGACTTCCAATGGACCACGAAAGCAGAAACGGCCTTCCAGCAAATGAAAAAGTCGATAGCAGAATTGCCTATGATGGCCGCGCCACAAGAGAAAGAAGAATTAATCATCTACTTGGCAGCAGCAAAAGAGGCCATCAGTGCCGTCCTGATGACGGAGAGGGACGGGAAGCAAATACCTATTTATTTCGTCAGCCGAGCACTGCGAGGTCCAGAAATCAATTACACTCCAATGGAAAAGCTAGTACTCGCTCTAGTAAGTGCTAGCAAGCGACTAAAAAGATACATCCAGGCACATACAATCATTGTAATCACAGATCAGCCAATAAAGCAGATGCTATCAAACTCGAAGGTTATGGGAAGACTGCTCAAGTAGAGCTTTGAGCTCGAAGAACATGACATCCAGTATTGGCCAAGAACATCGGTCAAGGGACAAATCCTAGCGGACTTTATAGTGGAACATACGGAGGAAAACTTAGAGGATACGCTCATGGAGGGCGTGGAAGAACTCCCAGACCCATGGACACTATTCACGGACGGATCCTCCTATGCAGATGGCTCTGGGGCAGGACTGATACTCACCAATCCAGAAGGGATAGAGTTCACCTATGCTTTAAGGTTCAGGTTTGATGCAACAAATAACGAAGCGGAATATGAAGCTTTGATCGCTGGATTAAAGATAGCGGAGAAAATGGGTGTAGAAAACCTCCAGGCAAATGTTGTCTCATGATTGGTGGCCAATCAAGTGAACGAAACGTATGTTGCATAAGAAACCGACATGATTCGATACTTGGAGAAGGTAAAAACACTCATTAGCGGCTTTAAAGCATTCTCAATAAAACAGGTTCCGAGAAATGAAAACAAGAAGGCAAATGCGTTAAGTAAGATAGCATCAACAAGTTTTGCACATTTGAGTAAGCAAGTACTGGTAGAGGAACTGAAGGAAAAGTCCATAAGTGCAACAGAAGTTTTGGTAGTAGTGGAAGAGGAAGGAGATACGTGGATGACCCCCATTTTTAAATACCTCTCAGACGGAACACTTCCAGCAGCAGGAAAAAAAGTAAGAGCAGTAAAACATAAGTCGTGGCGGTTTTCCATAATAAACGGGATACTCTACAAAAAATCTTTTCTCGGACCATGGCTACGCTGCGTAGGACCACTCCAGACCAATTATGTTCTAAGAGAGATACATGAGGGATCTTGCAACATGCATACAGGCACACGATCCGTCGTGGCAAAGGCCTTGCGGATTGGTTATTACTGGCCAACCATGCACGAGGACGCAAGAAAGTTAATTCAAGCATGTCAAGACTGCCAAGTTCACAAGCATGTCGTAAGGAACCCTCAACAAAAGTTAAGCCCAATCACATCTCCGTGGCCGTTCTATAAGTCGGGTATTGACATTGCCAGACCTTTTTCAGAAGGACCCGGAAAGGTTAAATTCTTGATAGTAGCTATCAACTACTTTACAAAGTGGATCGAAGCCAAGCCGGTTGCAACCATTACTGGAAGCCAGATCAAAAAATTCGTGTGGGATAACATTGTTTGTAGATTTGGACTCCCAGGGGAAATAATCTCAGATAACGGAAAGCAGTTCCAAGATAATCCATTCAAGGATTAGGGCGAGAAACTATGCATCCGCAAACATTTCGCTTCTGTTAAGCACCCGCAAACTAATGGCCTAGTGGAAAGGGCAAATCGTAGTCTTGAGGGAAGGAATAAAGGCTAGATTGGACGAAAGGAGCAAAAATTGGATGGAAGAACTTCCTCAAGTCTTATGGGCACACCGCACAATGATAAAATCCAGCAACGGAGACACCCCATTCTCGTTAACATACGGAACGGAAGCTGTCATCCCGGTGGAGATCGGCATGCCTACACTAAGGACAGCGGAAGTAAACTTAGAAGAAAATAAGGAAGCTCTGGAAATCAACCTTGACCTACTGGAGGAACGAAGAGAACAGGCAGCGATACGAGAAGCAAAAAGCAAAGCAAAGATGGAAAGGTACTACAACTCTAAAGTCCGAAGTGTAAGTTTTAAACCAGGAGACCTATTGTACCGCAACAACGAGGCAAGCCGTGCGGAAGATACAGGAAAATTAGGTGCCAAGTGGGAAGGACCGTATGAGGTAATGGAAGCACTGGGAAAGGGCGCATACAAGTTAAGAGACCGGGATGGAAACCAGCTTCCACGGACCTGGAATGTCAGCAACCTTAAGAAGTGTTACGTGCACAAAATGTAAGCAATACACTCATGCGGACTCCGCGGTGGGGGTAATGCATTCCAATCTATCTTAATCATGCATTGTAATGTTTTCCTTTGAAACGTTAATAAAAAAAAGTGAAGCCTAGCTACCTTCACAACTTTTATGTTAAATTCCTGTTATTTACTTTACGAAATTATTATATTTGTGATTAAGACGCGCACGCAATAGGGCACGACCCAATTAATGTTGTTCCGTATAACAAAAGGATGAGTAACCTGACAATTCACTCAAGTATGTAAGAGGCATTGCAAGCCCAATACTAAAAGTGTTCCATGAACGCTTCACTAAGTCTATCATCACAAGTGCACAACAGTGATATTAAAAGATAGCAATAAAGGGAGAATAACCCACAAATATTCAAGTAAGATTACATGTCACCATAATATTATAACAAAAACTTTAGCTAAGGAGTTAAAGTATCCAAATTGTACAAGTACATTTCACCGCACTCAAAAAGGTCACACATGACCGCGGTACATAACGGACACAAACTGTTAGGAATTTGTAAACATACAAAACAGCCGTAACAAAAAGACCACACGCGGTCACGGTAAATTACCCTAGAAAAACAACTTGAGTAAAAAGAAGGATCATTCCGGAACATTCAACTCCGCGTCATCAATGCTAGGAAAGGGGTTCGCATCCGCACCTGTGCTTGTTTGCCCATCCGCATCAGTACCCTCTTGGCCATCCGTATGCACAATTTCATAATCATCTGTTGATATAGGCGGAATGGTGCTGGTTGAAGCGAAAGTCACAGATAGAGCAGTGGTAGTATCAGGAGCAGTACCAGAAGTGCCTGCGGTACCTTCCAAAGCAGCAATGGATAAAGGCTCGGCTAGCGGAACAAAAACATCATGGAGAGCTGATCTATCGTTAGCAATATTTTCCTTGATCTTTCGGACTCGGTTCTGAGAAACATCCAGAGAAAACGATAGAGAAGTAGCACCAACAACAGTTTGGTCTGGGGAATGATATATGGGAACCATCAGCTGATCAACGTGAGGCTGTGACTCAGCCAAATTCAATCTCTCGGCAATATTATCTTCCAAACGAAGAAGGTTCATAATAGTATCAATGCTAGCATCTTTATTTGATTTCAACTCTGAGATTAAAGAAAAGTTAACACTTTGAAGACGCTGCAAAGCAGAAAGATAATCAGCCTCCGCGGATGGATTATATGCAGCAACATCGGTCAAAACTCTACCCGCCGCACCGTGGGTGATTCCGACAGATAATCCTTCCTGCATACCCTTCTTAACGGCCTTACCAATCGCCGCTCCAAGAGAGGAAAGATATTCAGTAGAGTTCAAGCATTTGGCGATAACAAGCTCTAAGCCATGAGTAAGAAGCCATCGACGCCCAGAGATGGTAGTCAGAAGATGCGGGTAAAACCTCTCCTCCAAGTGAAGGGCAAGTTCAACAAGATCGGTATCCAGCTTATTAAATTTTTCATTCATCTCCCTTATCCGGTCATCCTGGAACTTCTCAAGTTGACCCATGAAGTTGTCATATGCCGTGACTTTGTTCTGAAGTACAGCAGAGGAAGTTTCCAGCTTATGCACCTAAAATCGAGCGAAAACATAAGAAAATGGCGGAATATAAAAAAATAGAGAGGAACTTAAGTATAAATATGCGTACTTGGTCAGTAAGATTGTCATTATGAAACTTAACGGAAGTGACCATGGCATCCAAATCAGCAACCTCTTGTTCCCTAACCTTAACGGTAGCCGCAAGGTCTGCCACTTTAATATCAAGCTTACCCTTTCTCCCTCTCTAAAACAATATTATGATCCGCCAAATTCTGAACCTCAGCATGGAGACGAATAGCTTCCGTAGCTTCCGCCTCCTTCACCAACAACTGAGCCTTGAGATTCGCAACCTCTTCATCCCTGGTTTTCAGCAATAAGTTTTTCTCCTCTACAACGGCACTCAATCTTCTTTTTTCCCTGATATTAAACTCAGCACGCATTCTCACTTCAGCGCTAAGAGACATTTGGCGAGCGGCCCCTACACTAAATTCCTTGAAAAGTTGGTCGTGCTCCATCCCACGGATAGAAGCAAAAAACCTAGGAGGAGCAAACTCATCCACCATCTCGCGACAAGTACGACCATCATCTAAACGAGAACCATTGGTGACACTCCATTGGGGTACGTACACTTTCTGAATATCTGTGTCAGGACTAACAACAGTACGAATACCACCAACAATGAAGTCACTACCGGTAAGGCATTTGTGTTGACTTTAAAAGTCAAATAAACCTACATCCAAACACTCCTTTATTCTGAAACTGTCAACTATAGATGCACTTAAAATCTATTTAAAAGCTAAAACTCCTAAATCCTTTTAGCTACTCATTCTTATACTCACCTACTTAAGCTATCTAAGTTCTAAAAGTCCTAGCTTATGTAGAGAAATAAGCTAGTTTAACAGCTAGCTATTTAACACCTAGTTTAAAAACAAATTTACTAAGTACAATTTTAGCTATAATAGGTAATGGAAAAATGAAAATAGACAAAGCTAATTATCAACTAAACACTCTTCAGTAAGAAATGAGAATCTCTAAATTCTAAATAAGCATTTAGAATAAGCATCTAATGATAAACTGAAAATTTAAAGAGTGAAACCTGAATTTAATGAAGACTCAAGCTCTAGGCTACTCTTTCTGAATGAGCAGCCTTAAATCTAGTTCCTAACGGCTACCTTAGCCTCTAAACCAGCTTAAAAGCACAATAAGCTATTACAACTTATTTCTCCTTTTAGCTTCCAAAATGAACACAAATCATCTCAAGTGATCATGTTTTGACAACAAATGGAATTAAAAGAGTAAATGAATGATGATTAACAAACCTTGATCAATTGCGAGTCGATTGTGGTCGTTTGATATTGATTATGATGTGTTTGATCCAATCATTGGTTTACACGTGGGCGTTTATGATTGGGGAGGGATTGTGAATGAGTTCGAGCAATTAAGAGGAGCGGGGGTGGGAGAAATCGTGATTGGGTTTGTGTAGAAAAGTTGGCGGGAAAAACGGTTGAAGGTTGTTGGAGAGGTTACAAAGCGCGTTTTATTGTTTGAATGTTTGGGATATGGCACAACTAGCCCTTGTCTTTCACCTGCCCAAATGTAGTTATAAACAAGTTTGAAGAATGGCAAAGTCAGTCCTTGTGTTTTCCTTCTTCTATTTTCTTCTTTATAATCAACTTTTCACTTTTAGCAACTTTGGTCCCTTGAACTTTCCAAACTTCTAAATGGCCTTTAAACTTTGAAACTTGTCACTTTAAGTCCTTGGCTTTATTCCTTTGACCTTTGACTGCCTTTTCTGCTGTGTCGGGCTGATCCGGCTTTTGATTCCTTCACTCTTCACTCTTGTCTTTGTCTTTTTCCCGTTTCTTGTCGGTTTTTGACTGTTTTTGCTTCTTTTTGTCTTTTCAATCCTTTCCTGCACAATTAGACACAAAAGCACACATTTTTCTATTCTTTTGGCATTATTTGGCTTTTATTTGGCAAAATCCCGGGTAATTTAATATACAATTAAGCAAATATCAAAATTCCCCAAACTAAAGGATTGCCGTGTCCTCACGCAATGTTATCAAGTGTACACTTTGTAAACTAGCAAGTTTCCAAAATGCCCTTGTTTTCATCTTTAAGAATCACCTTTTTAGAACAACTTTCACTTTTCTCAACATTTAATCTCTTGAAAACACATTAATGGCAATCATTGCAACTTTGCAACTTTTAGGCTCATTGAAATAGGCTACTCCCGATTAATAGAGCACAAAAGAGGAAAATTCGTCATCCTTGACTTTTCACTAGACTAAGCAAAGCTAATAAACAAGATCATTGTCAATATAAGTCCAAATGATTAAGCTCTTATACTTATAACTTGTGAACTTTTCACTCCCAGGAATAAATTAATGATTAAGATGTGTGCACTCTTTTTAACTCAACCATAGATCAATTTATCTTCATAGTTGAAATTCATCTAAGCTTTACAAATAAGCCTTGTGAGCTCAAATGTTAATAACATAGATAAATCTCGACTCAAAGCTAAAAGAGATTAGGAAACAAAACTTATAAATTGATTTGAGAAAATGAAATTTTTAACCATTCTTTTTATTTTCCATGTACTATAATTATTTTCTTTTTGCAATAGGAATGTTGTTCTTAGTTCGAACCCCTACTTAGGCCTTTCTCCCAAATAGGATATCGCAACAACAACCGGTGTTCTTAGTTCGAACCCCCACTCCGCTGCTAACGTTTGTGGGTTATCGCGACAACACCTTTTCCTACAAAGCCTAGAATCCAAAGTCCCTTAGTTGCAATCATCACCTAGGCCGCGCTCCCTAGTGATGAATGCCTACGAACCTTGATCCTACGTACATAGTTTTAATCCTTAGTTGCGACCCCATCCGAGTCTTTCTCTCAACATGGATACGCCAACGATTAAAAACTACATATAGCTTTTGTTATTCTATTTTTTCGAATGCTTCATTGGCACGAAAAATAATGCTTTTGCATTAGAAATGCTTCATTGGCATTCTTTTTATAATTATCTTTTTGATGAATGGAAAAATTTCATTTTAGAAAAGCAACTTATAAATTTGAAACCAAAAATCTTACTTACATATTAAAATGAATTCTTTTTCAAAATGTAAGACTTTTTCTAAAGACATTGGTTGACTTAGCTAAATTAAAAAGAGCACGTATGATTAAGTGTGTTAAGAGCTTATGGGAGTAAAAAGACACAAATCATTCATATAAGCTTTAGGTTTTCCAAATAAACCTTGCTTAAACAAATACACTTATATTTAACTACATCATTTCTTGTTCTTCACATTTTAAAATCCAAAGCAATAGGATTTGTGAAAGCTTGGCCCCACAAAAGGTAGGTTAAAGAACTAGCTAGGGCATTTTCACCCGGTCAAGTCAAAATTAACTCCTATTTCTCACCAACGGACTACCAAAAAGAGGTGTTTTTTCCAAACTTAAGCTTCTTTTGAGCTTTTCTTGTAAGCAAAAATTTAAAATTTTCCACTTTTTCACAAAAAGATAAATTCAAAAAGATTCAAACAAGGTTGCGTGAAATGCAAGTCAATATCGAAGATATCCTTCCTCAAACTAAAATGAAACTTTGTCCTCAAAGTTTGAAAAATAAGGGTCAAAAGGAATCTTTAACAAAAATTCTAAGGCCATGCCAAAAGAATAGATGTTAGTTCGATAAAGATAAGGATAAGAGATTTCCCACAAATTTGAACCATGAATCTTCCAAAATCCGGAAAACCTAGACAAATAAGCACAAACAACCAACAAGAACGAAAAAGAACAAGTTTTCTCTCATCATTTACATTGTTAGCTCAAAAATGTAAAACGGCTTAGTTTTTGTTAACCAAGTACAAGCTATACTTGACCCCGAATTGATTTGTCCTTGGGGAAAATAAAAAGATGATAAAAAGGATAAGCATGGGGTGCCTCCCACGAAGCGCTTCTTTATTATAGAGTCCCCTCCGCTTGACTCTTTCCCCAAACTAGATTATTATGGTGGATAATAGTGAGGGTGAAGAAATTCCAAGAGGTGGAAACCTCCCCAAACTAGGAATGAAAGATATACCGTAGCATTTTTGATTCCGGGTTCATAAAACTTTTTAGACAATAGTTTCAATAAAGAAAATGTGAACCCGGAAAATGCTTTGGTAACACTAAAGTCCATTAAGGGTGGGTGGAGAGGGTCAAAAACATCAAGAGTCAAAAGAGCTTTAGATGGAACTAACTCTTTTGAACTCTTGTCATCTTTTTCAAAAGATTTCTCATGAAAGACAGTCAAAGATGAAAATTTGGCTTATATAGAGCTTATTACTGGATGAAAATTGAAACTAAAAGATGCTTATTGATTCTTAAGATGTGTGCTAAA